>PVIU01034189.1:0-11589 GCA_004026605.1 Ondatra zibethicus | reverse complement strand
ATTTACACAATGGAGTACTACATAGCAGAAAAAAATAATGACAGCCTAAATTTTGCAGGAAAATGGATGGAACTAGAAAGCATTATTTTGAGTGAGGTAACCCAGACACAGAAAGACAATTATCACATGTACTCACTCATAGGTGGTTTTTAAACATAAGGCAAAGAAAACCATCTTACAAACCAAATCCCAGAGAATTGAGACAACAATACGGACACTAAGAGAGACCTACATAGATATAATCTACTTGGGAAGTAGAAAGTATAAAATGACAAGATCTCCTGAATAAATTGGGAGCATGGGGACCTTGGGGGAGGGTTGAGGGAGGGAGGGGTGTGGCAGGGAGGGGAGCAGAGAAAAATTAAAAAAAAAAAGAAATAACCAAAAAAAAGAATAAAAAGAGAAAGAACTGATGCAGAGGCCGTGGAATGACGCTGCTAATTGGCTTGCTCCTTATGACTTGCTCAGTCTGCTTTCTTACACATACCAGGACCACCTGCCCAGGATAGCACCACCTGCAATGAGCTGGACCCTCCCATGTCAATCACCAGTTTTAAAAATGTCCCACAGGAGTGGATCATGGCAGTGGACATCTTTAACTCCAACATTCTGGAGGCAGAAGCAGGTAAATCTCTATGCATTTGAGGCCACCTTTGTTTACATGGAGAATTCCAGGACAGCCAGGGCTATACAGAGAAACCCTATCTAAAAAAAATGGCTGGAAGTGGTGGTGTACCCCTTTAAGTCCAGCACTTGGGAGGCAGAGGCCAATGGGATCTCAATGAGTTCAAGGTCAGCCTTGAACTTGGTCTACATAGTGAGTTCTAGGACAGCCAGGACTACATAGAAAAGACTCTCTCAAAAAGAAGAAAGAGTGAAAGAAAAAAAGAAAGAACAAACAAAAGAAAGAAAGAGTGAGTGAGTGAAAGAAAGTAAGAAGGAATAAAAAAGAGAAAGATAAAAAAGAAAGAAGAAGAGGAAAGAAAGGAAGAAAAAAAGAAAGAAAAATGAGCCCATAGACATGCCTCCAGGCTTCTTTTTTTTTTTTTTTTTTTGAGACAGGGTTTCTCTGTGCAGCCTTGGGTTTCCTAGAACTCACTCTGTAGAACAGGCTGGGCTCCAACTCACAGAGATCTGGCTGACTCTGCCTCCTGAGTGCAGGATTAAAGGCATATGCCACCTGGCTGCATCCAGGCCAATCTTATGGAGTGAGTTTTTTCAATTGTATTTTCCTCTTTTCAGATAAACCTAGCTTGTTTCAAGCTGACAAAAAAGACTGTATTGGATTTCATTCTGCCTCCCTGATGGCAGAGAAAGTTGGGATCATAAAGTACAATGATGATGAACACTATACCTGTGAGTCTTCTGCTGATGGATCCTTCACTGTACAGGCATGCCACGGTGAGCCTATTGGCCAGGATGTAAAAGTGATCCTTCGTCCCAAAGACCAGACAGAATGCTTAGAGGAGAGTCAATGGAGTGCCTAAGAAGCACTCACAGTTCATGGGCTATCCTAGCCTTCTTTATTTGGATAAGAAAGGACAGAAGAAGATCAGTGATAATGAGGCAAAGGAAGAGAAAGAAGAGGACAATAAGAATGATGAGGAGAAGCCAAGACTGGAGCTGGAACGTCAGATGAGGAGGATGATACTGACACAAATAAGAAAAAGAAAACTAAGGAGAGATACACTGGTCAGAAATAATTGAGCTAGACCAAGATCATGGTCCAGAACCCCTGATGGTATCACTGAAGAGGAATATAGTGAATTCTATAAGAGCTTCACCAGTGATTGGGAAAACCACTTGGCCATCCAACACTTCTTTGTAGAAGGTCAGCTGGAATTCAGGGCACTGTTCATCATCTCTTGGCAAGTTTCTGTTGTCCTCTTTGAAAACATCGAGAAGAACATCAAGCTCTGTGTCCATCATTTGTTCATTATGGACACCTATGGTGAGTTAATATCAAACTATCTCAGCATTATCTGTGATGTGGGTGGCTCCAAGGATGAATATCCCCCAAGAAATGCTACAGCAGAAGAAAACCTTGAAAGTCATCCACAAAAACAGTGGGAAGAAAGGCCTTGAGCTTATCACTAAGCTGGCAGAAGACAAAGAGAAATACAAGAAATTCTATGAGGTATGTTCTAAGAACCTAAAGCTTGGAATCCATGAAGATTCCACTAACTGGCAATGATGATTCTCTGAGCTACTGGGCTAGCACACCTCTCAGTCTGGATATGACATGGTTTTCATATCAAAGTATGTATCTCCCATGAAGGAGATACAGAAATCTATTTCCTACCTTACTATTGAAAGTGAAAGACCTGGATAAATCCAGACCCCCTAGCAGGAACAGTAGAGCCAAAAATCTAGCAGGAAGAGTAGAGCCAAAAATCTAGGTTAGCCAGTTCAGTGACTCTGTTCCAGGAAATGGCTGACCATAAAGTTAGATTATAATCTTGAGAACAATCTTGAGAAACGGGGAGTTACCCCCTTGTGATTATCACTGGTATTTTTGGAATTTTCCAATGGTGCCCTCCCTACCCCCTTTGGGTTGTGGTTTCTTCCCTTAAATACTCCTTCTCCCAGCTACTCGGGGTCAAACTCTGCTACCCCTATATGGGATATGAGGTTCGGCCCCAGCACACTGGTTCCTGTCAATAAACCTCGTGTGATTGTAGCAAGGACAGTCTCTCGTGAGTTCTTGGGGGGTTGTGTTATCCCAAGACTTGAGTGAGAGTCTCCCTACTCAGGGGGTCTTTCAAAAGCAAAGACTGGGTAGCCAACTCTGCCTTCATGGAGTGTATGAAGAAGTGGAGCATTGAGGTGCTTTATATAACTAAGCCTATTTACAGGGGCTGTATGCAGCAGGTCAAGGAGTTGTATGGGGGAAAGCCTAGTATCTTTGACCAAGCAGGGCATGTATCTACCAGAGGATGAGAAAGAGAAGAAAATGGGGTAGAAGAAAGGAAATTTTGAGAATCTGTGAAAGCTCATGAAGATCTTGGATAAGAAAGTTGACAACGTGACAATCTCTAATAAGCTTGTCTCTTCACTATGCTACATTATAAAAAGTACTTACAGAAAATCAGTCATCATGGAGCAGATCATGAAGGCCCAAACACTCCAAGACAACTCTATAGTTGGTTACATAATGGTCAAAAAGCACACAGAGATCCATCCTGACCAACCCATTGTGAAAGTCTGCAGCAAAAGACAGCGGCAGACAAAATGGCAAGGCTGTGAGAACCTAGTAGTGCTACTGTTTAATGCCACTTTACTTTCCCCTGGCTTCTCCTTTGAGGATCCCAAGACTTCATCTACTGAACTAGGCCTGGGCACTGATGAAAATGAATTGACAGCAGAGGGGCTGAGCGAAGCTTATCCCACCACTTTTGCATGAGGCGATGTGGAGGACCAAAAATGTGAGCCTATTTCCACCCTGTCTGAAGGTCAGAGAGTTTGAGGGTGCTCAAAATTGTTGGCAACAACCAGGGTTACACATCCTGACCCAAGATGTGGTTACTTGATTATTTTGACATTAAGATGGCACAGACAGGTAGATCCACTCCACCCTGACAAATGGTTAGGATATGCAAGCATACTTCTGCACCTTCTTTTGTATTAGGAGGTTTAACCTGGGGAGTGGCTGCCTTCAGGAGACTTGGTCTAGGGCTTCACTGCCTAAACAACAGAATGCTAATGACTTGATGTCTCAAAGTGTTAAAGCAATTAACTGTTAGAGTTGTCCTTTGTATCATGTTAAAGAAGTCTTTTGTTGCCTGCTTCCCCTTTTTGTATTGAGGCATAAAAGTGTATGGAAAATTAAAGGCGGGGATGGGGGGATTTCAGTATTCATTGGAATTCCTTCCTGGTACTATCCTATGTTTCTGTTTTATTTTTACTTGTGTCTTCGTATTCTTTAGTAACATTTCTGATTCCTATGCCCCTACCCTGGTAAGTGGATTTTTGTCGAAGCTGGTCTCAGACAATGAGGATACTAAAATTTAACATGGAAGTAGACTTCCCACTGGGAAGCCTATGCCCTTTGTATGTTTCTCCCTTTGGCTCTCCAGCAGCCTTGGCTGACTCTGACCCACCTAGCTCTCTGCTGATGTCTGCAGGTTATTTTCTTCTCTCCAGTCCTTAATGTCTTAAGGCAGAAAAGTCTCCCTTCCTTCACCAAAGAGTAGGACTGAGTGTTGTGCATTACGTTTTGTTCATTTATTTATTTTGTTCTGAAATGAAAGGTATGCAAAATAAAGAGGATGCAGTTTAAAAAAAAAATAATGCCACCTATCTCCCAACAACCATTAGCTACCAATAGTCCCTCCAGAAGGGATGGGACCTCATGGGCCCTCCCCCATCCATGATGAAATGCTGAGAAGCTTAATCCGGTACAAGTGTTAGTCAGATAACCACAGCTACAGTAAATTCATGAGTGTAGCAGCTATGTTGTTTCCAGAAGATGCCTTTTTGTTACATATCTCCCTATTCTCTGGCTCTCTTACATTCTTTCCATTTCCTCTTCCATAATGTTCTGTGAGCCTTGGAGGTGGAAATATAGCTGTCCATTTAAGGCCAACCATATTACCATCATTTATTCTTCATACTTTCGCCAGTTATAGGTCCTTACATTAATGGCCACCCACTATTTACATTGTTCTTGAGCCAAAAGGATAGGTTTAGCCTTTCACCACACAGATCAGCTATAGACCATTCAACTGTGTGTGTGTGTGGGGGGGGGGTGTTGGCAGGTGTGTGGATATGGATGCACATATGCATACATGCAAGTGGAAGCCAGAGACAACCTGGGGTACTGTTTTTCAGGTACTACCCAACATATTTTTAAGACACATTCTCACTGGCCTGGAACTCATGATGTAGGTTATGCTGACTGACCAGAAACCCAAGAAATCTGCATATTTCTATCTCCCCAGCACTAGAATTACAAGTTCTTCGCCATACCTGGCTTTTTATATGGATGCTGAAGATGGAACTCAGGTCCTCATGCCCTGCCAGGCAAGTACTTTACCAACTGAGCTAGGTCCCTGTTTTTTTATTTCCTGGATAACATCTTTTGATATACAAAGTTTTTAAAATTTGTTTGTTTTCAGGCCAGAGGTATGGCTTAGCAGTTAAAAAGTACCTGCCACCAAGACTGAGAACCTGAATTTGATTCCTAGGACCCACATGGTGGAAAGAGAGAACTGATCCCCAGGCATTGTCCTGTGTGCTCCATGCATGTGCCATGACATGTGCATACCTATACTCATACACACACAAATAAATACTTTTTAAAGTTTTCAATTTTCACAAAGTCTAATTTATTGATTTCATTCTTTAGCTACTTGTGTTTTTAATAGCATATCTAAGAGACTCATTCTCAGTTCAAGGTCATATATGTTTTCACCTATGTTTCTTTGGAAGAGTTTACAGTTTTAGCTATTAGATTTATATCTTCAATTCATTTTGAGTTACTCTTTGTCTATGCTGTGACGTATTGAAGATAAATTCATGGTTTTGTGCTAAGATATCTAGTTTTCCCTGCACTGTTTTTAAAATAGACAGTTCTGTGCTTTTCTGAAAAATCTTGGCACTTTGTTGAATGACAACTAACCATCTATGGATGGATAGGTAAGGCAAATCTTAATTGATAAAAAGTTACTTTTCACTCATGTGGTCTAATTCTATACCTAGAGGATACTTCAAGTTATATTTTGTTGACATATATAGATATATAAGCTCAAATAGTTTCTCAAGTAGTGACATTTTGCTTCTATTAAGAGTATCTTTCTTTAACAAATACTTTAAATGGAACAAAAATTTTAAAATAAATTGTCTCTACTTTTGATCCTTCCTAATGGTTTGTAAAAATGTAATGCTGCAAAATTGTAAGTCCTCTCAAAATCATTCTATTTTGATACAAACTAAAAATTTATCCAATTAAAAATAGGAGCTTCATCAAAAGCTTCAACGTAAAGATATTCCAACATTCAATTATAGAATTGCAAAATTAGATCTTGGAAATCATTTGAACTCTCGTCATTTAATTTCAGTTCTCCTGAAATGCTTTCCTGTTTGCAAGCTTTGTTTGCAATAATTTCACTTTTCTAAAATTATCAAATGAACTTTTGATTAAAAATTTCCAAATGTTTTTGAGAAATCAAAAAAACAAAAGTTGGAAGGCTTTAAAAATCTGGCTAGTTTTCTGTCAACTTGACACAAGCTAGAGTCATCAGAGAGAAAGGAGCCTCAATTGAGAAAATGCCTCCATGAGATCCAGCTGTAAGGCATTTTCTTAATTAGTGATTGGTGGGGGAAGACCCAGCCCACTGTGGGCAGTGCCATCCCTGGGCTAGTGGTCCTGGGTTCTATAAAAAAAAGCAGGCTGAGCAAGCCAGGAGAAGCAATCCAGTAAGCAGCACTCCTCCATGGCCTCTGCATAAGGTCCTGCCTTCAGGTTCCTGCTCTGTTTGAGTTCCTGTCCTGGCTTCCTGCAATGATGCACTATGATGTTAAGTGAAAGCCAAATAAACCCTTCCTCCACAACCTGCTTTTTCATCATAGTGTTTGCTTCATTGCACAGCAGTGCCAATGTAGGACATAGAGTGATTAACAAAGTAGTTCTTTAAGGCTCAAACATTTGATGATGCATGCACTAAAATCCTAAGTATCTTTTTTATTATTTAAAACACTTTCATGTACAATGTATTTTGATCATGTTTTATCCTCCTCCAACTCCTCCCAGATCTTCCCCTCCTCCCTACCCACCCAACTTCATTTTCTCTCTCCCCCCTCCCTACCCCCTCTCAAAATTACAAAAAGAAAATCAAACTGAAAGACCCAGATAAATCCAGGCCCCTGAGCAGAAAGAGTAGAGCCAAAAATCTACGTTAGCTGGTTCAGTGAATCTGTTCCAGGAACTGGCTGATCACAAAGTTAGATTATAATCTTGAGAACAATCTTGAGAAACGGGGAGTTACCCCCTTGTGATTATCACTGGCATTTTCGAAATTTTCCAATGGCGCCCTCCCTACCTCCTTTGGGTTATGGTTTCTTCCCTTAAATACCTCTTCTCCCAGCTACTCGGGGTCGAACTCCACTACCCCTGCGTGGGATATGAGGCTCGGCCCTAGCGCGCTGGTTCCTGTCAATAAACCTCGTGTGATTGCAGCAAGGACGGTCTCTCGTGAGTTCTTGGGGGGTCGTGTTATCCCGAGACTTGAGTGAGAGTCTCCCCAGTCCAGGGATCTTTCAAAACTAAACCAAAATAAATAAGATCTTCATTTAGCATTAGTTTTCTGTTTTGCTTTGTTTGTGGAAGCACATCTCACCACTTTGTACAAGTTGGCCTAGAACTTGCAATCCTTCTGTCTCAGATGAAACTACACTGGAATGAACCACTACGTCAGGTTTAAACATCAATTTTGTCATAAATTGACATTCAGTTACTCTAACATTGTATAATTAAAGACATTTGTAATTCTTGACAATGACAACTTTTTTTTTGGTTGGTGTGATATTGTACTTTGTCTTTTTACAATTAACCATGAATCATGTGTGCACCTTGACTCTTTATATAGCTCAGTTCCATAGGGTTCTCAGTTTTACTAAGAATATTGTCCTGGCTCTGATGTTAGATTTTTTTTTAACAACTTAGATTTGAACTACTATTCTCTTCATGATAAGTCATTTTATTTCCAAATGCTAAAGTTTTAAAAATGAATTTACTATAGCATGACAGATGTTACACCTTTAACAGAATGAACCTCTGAAGGTTTTATTTAGATACATGAACCAGATGAAAATATCAAACTTTATTTGAAAAATACTGATGATATTCAAAGCATCTGATAACACTAATAGAAAATTGGTGTCAGGTAACTCTTCAGAGACTTCCTCACCTTGTGATGGAGCCAACCCAGCGAGAGCTATTGCTTCACGTTTTATATCAGGACAAGAAAACCCTGCAGTAAAAAACCAGCTAGAAGAGAAAGTGAAAATAAATGTTGTATAAAATCATATGTAAATATCCTTAAGACATGGGCAATGGGTACCCTGTCTGAGATCACTGTGGATCACAGACATACCTAAAGGGTAAAAGCATTTTAAAATCCATGGACAGCTCTGCTACTCACAATCAGTCTCAGTGATGACAGGCAACACCCTAAATGTCTACACTCAAGATTAATACCTTGGCTAGAAATATAGCTCTATCAGTAGCGTACTTGACTACCATAGGTCAGTTCCTAGCATAACGTAAATCAGGCATAGTGGCATGTGCCTTTATTTCATGACATAGTAGGTAGAGGAAAGAAGATTAAGGACAGTGAGTTTGAGTCTAATCTTGAATACACGATACCCTGTCTCCAAAAAAAGATTAATATTTTTTTAACTTTTTTCTGATGCCCTAGACAGAAAAAGCAACCACACTCAAATACCAATAACAAAATCAGAAACAGAAGCAATTTTACAGGACAGGAAAGAAGCAATAGAGAGACTTATAAAAGGCAAACAGAAAGTTGATTTGTGAGATGCTGTCCTTCAGAGAGTGGGCTTGCAACAGATCTGTACAAGCAGGTATCAGTTCCGGCTACTGTTGAACATACTTCTTTTCTTTTTATCTGACTCCTGAGTTCTAAGGGAACAAATGATTTCATATGCAGTTACAAAACTTAACATAATAAGGAATTCAAATTGCTTATGCCTACAATTATATGCCAATCTGGCTATAAAACAGGTGAATTAGAAACTAGGTAGTCACTAGGCAGTGGCACATGCCTTTAATCCCAATACTCAGGAGCCAAAGGCAGGTGGATCTCAGTGAGTTCGAGGCCAGCCTGGTCTACACAGTGAGTTTTAGGACAGCCAGGGTTACACAGTGAAACCCTGTCTTGAAAAACCGAAAAAAGAAAAAGAAAAATAGAAAAGAAAGACAGTAGGCATTGCACCCTAGAATTATAACTAGGTCTCCATCTATAATTTGTTTTGTTTTGTCTGATTTTCCTTTTCTTCCTTTAATTCTCCTGCAGCCCAAAAGTTGGTCCTGAACTCACACTCCAGCCTCCAATCTTGAACACTAGAATTACATGGTGGCATGTGCCACCATGTTCAACAAGTTTCTTTCCTTCCTTTCTTCCTCCTTTCTTCCTCCTTTCTTCCCTTCCTCCACCCCCTTTCTCTTTTGAGGCAAGGTCTCATGTAGTGCAGTCTGGTCTCATACTCGATATGCAGTTGAGAATGGTGCTCAACTATTTATTAATCCTCTTGCCTCCCTTTCCCTAGCTTCTTAAGTGCTGGAATTACAGACACCTGGATTATAAAATTCTTTAACACAATTTTCATTTCCTTTGGACTGTAAAATTTCATGATATTCCTTAACTATACTTTATATTTTACCTTTTAATTTCAATTGATACTTTTTCTTCTAAAATATTTAAAATTATCATTTATAAAATCATAAATTGTCTAACTTAAATTTAAAATTTACTTTACATACCAGTATGAACATATATCCAAATTTTATACATTTTGAATATAAATGGATTTTACTGTTATAATCCTTTAGACCTTTACCATTAATAAAATGCAAATTACATGAAAAATCTTTTTAAAGTGGTACTGGAGGTTGAAGTCACTGCTGCGCATGTGCTAGGCAAGTACTGCATTACTGAACTACATCCCCATACCTTATTGTTGTAGTTATGAGACAGAGTCTTACTAAGTTACCTAGGATGGTCTCAAAGTACTGATCTTCTTGCTTTAGGCTCTTCTTTTTAATTTTTCTTGTTTCTACATGAGTACATCATTTTTACTCCTCTCTCTCTAGTATCCAACTCTTAACCATCTGGTATTGTATAACCTATCAGGTTGCTTGTTCCTGAAGAAAACTGAATTACAGGCACCTGGCTTGTAAAATTCTTTAACACAATTTTCATTTCATTTTGATTGTAAAATTTCATGATATTCATTAACTATACGTTATATTTTACCTTTTAATTTCAATTGCCACAACAGCCACTGATTACCCATAGCTCTTCACCTAAGGGTAGGGTTTCCTGGTCCTCTTTATCTTAAAATCATTCTGGGCCCTCTTCTGTCATTATTTTCCCCTAATCCTTAGGTGTAGGGTTTATATTACAGATGCATCAGAGTTTGGCAACCCATGATCACTTACTTGTTTTCTGCATTTTGACCAGTTGTGAATCTCTATAATAGTTTTTCTCTATTATGAAAAGAAGCATCTTTGATGAGGAGTGATTCATACATTTATCTGTGGGTGTAAGGATAGTATTTAAAATATAGTTAGAAATTATATGATTCTGTGGAAATGTCAGGAATAGGTTCTCCTCTGGGTCTATGGCCTCTCCAACCACAAGTAGTTACTGAGCAAGCTTTATATCTAATTAGACAGCTGTTGGTTACGCCCAAGACAAAAATGCCACTATTACACTATTGGAGCTATCTTGTCTGGATGGCCAATGTTGTGGTGGTATTTAGAGTGGGGTAGGACTATTGCTTGCTTTTCTCCCTTGGCAGTTTGTATGTATTTTCTAACACTATGAGAGCTAGTTCTCAGGGAAGAAGCTATCAGGTCAGTTCCAGCTCAGTTCCTCTAAGTCCTGTGTCTGAAGTGCATAGCATCTTCAGCAATAGGGTCTTGCCCTCCCTCCCCATTTCAAAAACCCCAGTTTTCCCAGTATCCCCCTACATAACATATGTGTCCTACCATTTCCTTTCACTAGACCCCTCCTCCCCATAGTCCCTGTCTATGTGTTTGCGGTATATACATCTAACCTATGATGTTCCACTTTCCCAGTGATCTACTAAGAGACAGCCTACATAGCTATGCATATGATTCTGGCTGTGACAAGAGTCACAAGAGAGGCCGCAAGAGCAATGGCAGTAGCCTATATTGTTTGGGTAGTCTCTTGAACCCCACTGATAACAACTCAAAAAAGTTGGTTATCCGTGCCTGGCACTGAGTTGTTGTTAGCTAGTCTGTGGCTCCTGGGAGACTGCATCACCACGTGTGGCATGGCTCCATTTAAATACAGATATTGTCTTTTTAAAGTAAATATTAAATAATATGTTTCCCTGTGGCTTTTTCAAGCATCCTTAGTGGTATTTATTTCTCCTCCTTCCCTCTCCCTCTCGACTGCCCTTCCTCCCCACTTAAAGGACCAAAGTTTTTCCCTTTTCCCTCTTCATAGCACCTCTGTGCTATTTCTGCCCTCTAGAATTCCCTCTCCCTCGCCGCATAGTGATTTTTTAATTTTCTGGTTTCTGAAGTTACTCCAGGTTAGTATATTCACATCTAAAGACTCAGAGCTAGATTCAGAGAGTCTGGTTTGATCATATGCTCATTCAGTCCCAGGCCAGGTGGATTGGTGTGCTCCCATTAGTTCAGGCACACTGTCTCAGTAGGTGGACCAGCCCCTCACGGTCCTAACTTCCTAACTCATCTTCTCCCACCTTCTGCTCTTCACCTGCACCTTGGGGGCTCAATCCATTGCTCTGATGTGATTGTGGCTCTCTGTCTCTATCTCCATCCATCGGATGAAATTTCTCCCACCTCTATCCCCG
>PVIU01034188.1:0-11586 GCA_004026605.1 Ondatra zibethicus | reverse complement strand
GGTGGTGGCACATGTCTTTAATCCTAGCACTTGGAAGGCAGAGGCAGGCAGATATCTGTGAGTTCAAGGCCAGCCTGGTCTACAAGAGCTAGTTTCAGGACAGATTCCAAAGCTATAGAGAAACCTTGTCTCAAAAAACCAAAAAAAGGGGGGGGGGAGAGTGGGGGCTGGAGGGATGGCTCAGGGGTTAAGCACTGGGTTGTTCTTGCAGAGGACCCAGTTTGCTCCCTAGCACCTGCCTGATGGCTCACAACCATCTCTAATTCCAGTTCCAGGGGATCCAACATCTTCTGGCTTCTGCAGGTGTTAGACATGCATATGGCACACAGACATATGTACCAGCAAACACTCATACATATAAAACAAAAGTAAGTGAATCTGAACAAAAATAAGGAGGAGTGAGATAAAAGATATTTGACATCTGCCTCTGGCCTCTACATGTATGTGCACAGGCACACAACACATGTACCCATACACACAGGTACACATACACCACACATGCCAACTACAAAAGGGCTGTGGATGTAGCTCACCCGTAGACTGCTTGCCTAGTGTGCAAAAAGCCATGGATTTGATCCCCAGCACCATATAAGGTGGTGCAGGCCTGTGCTGGGGAGGTGGAGGGAGGAGGTTCTGTGGCTTGAGTTCATCTTTACTATATACATACACACTTATATGTGGACTATATACATACTGATCACACATGCATATACAGCTTATAATATACCTATATACACACAGAGACTATATATATAAATTATACATATATGGACTATATATATGGACTCAGTAATGCCATCCATGGACTGCCTTAGACACACAACACTAAGCCCTACTGAAACACTCATATTTGTATGGGGAATTGCTACTGTTTTGTTTCTCTCCCCATCTCAGGAACCTCAGCGGGATGATGAGAAGGGCTGAAATGCTGCCAAACCAGGTCCTTTTCTGATGGTGGCTGGGGCTTGGGTGGGGTTGGGGAAAGTAAAGAGAATATAATCTGTTTCCCTGTGTTGGCCTCTGACAATGTCTGCTGTCACCATGTTCACACCTGAGGTCTGTGCCAGTCACCTGCTGCTGTGCTCTAAGCATCTCCCCCATCTGGTCCACCACAGAGCATGGGAGGAAAGATGGGAAGGTCCACACAAAGGCTTGGTCCCCAGGGTGGGCTGCTGCTTGTGGCATGCGCATTCACGTGTGTGTGTGGTGTGTAGACATTAGGAGGTGAGGCCCTAGTGGGAGGAAGTTAGGCTGTTGGATGTGAGTTCCAGAAGGGGATATTGGGACTCCAGACCTTTCCTTTCTCTCCTTGCTTTCCTGCCACCATGAGGTGAGCCATGATGTGTCATGTCGCCACAGCCCAGGTAAAGGCCATGCTGACTGTGGACTGACTCTGACCGTGGGCTGACGCTGACCATGGACCGATGCTGACTGTGGAATGACGCTGGTCGTGGAATGACACTGGCAGTGGACTGATGCTGACCGTGGACTGACTCTGACTGTGGATTGATGCTGATAGTGGACTGATGCTGACCATGGACAGACTGTGGACTGAGGCTGATTGTGGACTGATGCTGACTGTGAACTGACTCTGACTGGGGACTGACGCTGACTGTGGAATGATGCTGACCGTGGACTGAGGTCTTTGAAACTGTGAGCCAGAATTACCCTTTCCTCCTTGGAAATCAATTGTCTCAAGTATTGCATGACAGTGATGGGAATATGACTCATACAGTCTCCTTGGAATATAAGGCTAGACCAGTTGTTCCTGGTAGTTCAGCCTTGGCTTCTCACACTAGCAAAGCCAGCTTGTTACTTTTGTCATGGTTTCCTTTCCAACAGTCTAATTTAAGACATATTTGGAAAACTTTAGATCATATTGGCATAGTTAAGAGTTGAAATGGGTGGAGGAGGGTCCCTGGAGCATGAACTGGCTTTTTGGAACCTATTTCCCATGCCGGGATGCCCCGCCCAGTCTTGATGCAGTGTGGAGGAGCTTGGTCCTGCCTCGACTTAGTATGTCATGCCTTGTTGACTCCCATGGGAGGCCTTACCCTTTCTGAGGAGTGGATGGGGGGGAGTAGAATGGAAGAGGGGAGGAGAGAAGGGAGGGGAAACTGTGGTTGGTATGTAAAATAGATAAAAAATTAATAAAAAGAGTTGAAATGGGTCAGGCAGTGGTGACCCATGCTGTTAATTCCAGCACTCAGGAGGCAGAGGTAGGGTAGATGGATCTCTGAGTTCAAGGCTAGCCTAGTCTACAGAGCGAGTCCCAGGACAGTCAGATGCACAGAGAAACCCTGTCTTGAAAAACCAAAGAGAAAAGGAGGAGACAGGAGATCTGGAGAAGGGTTCTCCTAGAGCCAGAAGTGTCCCAGATGCATAGAGCAATGCCAGTATTCCAGCCAATCCACATTCATCACTCACAGTGGTTTTTTTAACAGTCTCACAATGTAGTGCCAGGGTAGCTTCAAACTCAGTCATCCTGTCCCAGCTTTCTGAGTGCTGGGATTACTGGTGTCAGCTACACTTTGGCCACATGTGGAAAGCCATTGTGAGTCAGTCTGGAAACCATAACAGAAGGTAATTGAGCACGTGCAGCCATAAACACTTGCCTGCAGGGCAGAAGGGTCAATGTGGTCAGTACAAGAAACCATCCATTTTGCATGAAAAAGGGTAACTTGTTAAAGATTTATTGTGTGGGAATGGGCCATGGGTAGGTCATAGAACACCTTTGGAGGGGTCTGTCCCTTCAGCTTCATTTGGTTTCAGGGATCACCGGACTTCCTGGCAAGCTATTTACCCATGAGCAATCTTGCCAACCCTGTGTGCCCAGGTCTCAACTCGAGAATCTAGACCTTTTATTGTTTGAGGATCTCACTCTGTGTTCCTGGCTGTCCTGGAACTTAATTATAGATTAGGCTGGCCTCGAACTCACAGGGATGTGTTTGCTGCTGTGTCCTGAATGCAGGGATTAAAGGTGCGCGCTATCACAGCTGTACCTTTTTGTCCGGGTGTGTGCCATCACACCCTGATTCGCAGAAAACGGTCATTGCACACAGAAAGCAGCCCCCTCATACGGAGAAATGCAAACACAGCTGACAGAGCCGAGTCTGAAGGATTGGGCTGAATATCGAGAAAGAGGCACACGAACGAGTTCCTGGGCAAATGGAAGTTATCAGAGGCCCAAAGGGGGCTGGCAACATCTCTGAGACATACCAGCACTTTCCCTTTAACTGCTTCCATTCATAAGTTTTCTCTAGGAAAGAGCAAGCACACACATGCACAGAAGATTACAAAAACAATGCTAGGCACGGTGACACACACACCTTTAGTCCCACAACCTGGGAGGTGGATGGATCAGGGCTTTATGATCAGCCCCAGTCCTGTGAAACCCTGTCTCAAAAAACCAAAACCAAAACCAAAACCAAAAAACTATACACACAAAAGCTAGGCACGAGATCTTTGTGAGGTCAAGGTCAACCTGGTCTACCACATAGCAAATTCTAGGCCAGCCAGAACTACACAGAGACCCTGTTTCCAACAAACAGAAAAACAGAGTGGAGAGATGGCTCGGTGGAGTGGTTTCAGTTCTCAGTACCCACATGGGGGCTCCCAGCTGCTTGGAACACTAGTTCTGGGGTTCCCACACCCTCTTCTGGAGGGTGACTGAGGAGTCTATTGCACCCATATGATACACAGGTAGTCATGTGAGCTCACACATGCCCACATAAATCTTTAAAACAAAAAAAGAAAAAAAAACCATTTTCAAACAATTCAGATGTCCAGAGACTAGTTCATTAAATATGTTAAGATACAGCCTTAAATAGTAGTCATTAAAAAAGAAAAAAAAATAAAATTACTTTCAATATAACTGAAAATATAAAAAGCCAAGATACTGATTAGGTACCTACTATCGTTTTTTTTTTTTTTTTAACATTGCATGTGTATGTGCACATGCAATGTGTATGGTCAGAAGAAACAGGAGTGTTTCCACCACGTGGGTCCCAGGATCAAATGCAGTAACAGGGCTCAGCAGCAAACACCTCTAACCCCTCAGCCATGTTGCCAGCCCTGTATAGCTGAAAAGGACTGGGAACGCTGCTGCACAGCAGGGTGGCATGTGTGTAAGGCTCTGGGTTTCACTCTCAGCACTCAGCACTGGAGGAGTACTAGCCTGTCTCAACTCGTATATGCACTGGAAAACGGTTTTGAAAACCCTACAACCAACCTCCCCACCCCACCCCAAATCACTATGGACGCTTGCTCAGACAGTTTTCAGTTTGGCAGAGAGAAAAGTTTAACTTCCCATAGCATCTTTTGCTACTTTTGAGTCTCTTGATTGTACATCTATCATTTAAATATTAAATCTATCCCCACAAGGATACAATTACACATGGTCTCACAAACACACATGATTTCCCCCTGAGTATTTACAACTTGTCTAGAACATCAAACACAAGAATTAATGGCACATTGGGCTTGTCGGCTGACGATGAGATAAACGCCTCAATTCTGAAACGTCCAAGTTGTCTCAACAGCCTTCTGATGCCAGTAAAATCCAGGAGCAACTGTGTCTAAGAACCAGTCTCCCTGGTTTCTCCTCACATCTTGGTTGATTTCTATGTGTTTTTCCCCCATTGATAATTCTTAGATTTCATCTTTGCAAAACCATCGTCCTATACAGTAAAGCAACCTTGAGTTTCCACAAACCTGGGAGTGGGGGTGGAGGGTGGGGAGAGATAGCTAATGATCACAAGGCGGAAGTCAGAAGGGGCCTCTGCCATCTAGCTTCAAGCCTCGAGTGTCCACCTCTCTCTGGTCCTGCTTCATTCCACTGCGCTCATGGCTGCACTCTGAGTGAATTTCCCACCTCATGACATTTGCCCAGACTTCTGCCTTTACCCTTGATCCTAAGAGTCACCTGACTTCCTGGCCACCAATCTTTATTTTTTAAAGACAGAGTCTCCTGTAGCCCAGGCTGGCCTCCAACTCAATAGCCAGCAGAGGATGACCTTGAACCCCGGTCCTCTAGCCTCTAGCCTCTTCCCTCCCGAGGGCTGGGATTAGAGGCGAAGGCCGCCACTCAGTCTGCGGTGGGGCCGCGGGCGTCGGAAGCGGTGAGCGCCATCGTGAAGGCGCGGGCGTCCGAGTCCATCTGCGGGGGGTTGGCGTCGAAGGCCGCCTCCCTGGCTCTGCAGCCCTCCACGAACAGCCGGCGACGCTCCTCGATGTCGCGGAGCAGCCGGGTGGGGATCAGGGGGTTGGTGTGCAGGTAGTGTTGGAACATCCGCTGCTCGTGCAGCTCTAGAAGGCGCAGCGGCGCGTGGACGTGCGGCATGGCCATCAGGCCCGCCACGCCGGGGAGTCGCCTGGGAAGCGGGCCCGGGGCCCACGCCATGGACCCGGCGGCTCCGGCCAGCGGATCTTCCGGGGCCTCGGGGACTCGACTGCCTCCGCCCACTACTCCCTGCAGGATGTCGCCGATGCCAGTCATAGGGCTCAGGTCGGGGACCATACTCTTTCCGGGCAGCTCGGACATCGCCGACCGTGGAGTGCGTTAGGGTCACCAGGGAGCTCTGGGTTCAGGAGCGCTCGACATCCGCTCCAGCGGCAGTGAGGCCGTGCGCATGCGCGGGCCTTGGCGCGCTGGAAAACGGTGTGCGTGCTCAAGCACCGTGCGCGGACCTCTATCGCCCTCTAGTGGTACCGTCTGCTATTTGCGCCGCGGCCGCCTCCAGCTCTCAACTAAAGGGTTCCATCAAATACTTAAAATTTTATTTTGTTTGAGACAGCGTCTCACTAGGTAGCCGTGGCTGGCCTGGAAATCATATAGATGACCAGAGATCTGCCTGCTTCTGCCTCCAGAAAGCCGCAGTTAAAGATCTTCGCCACCGTGCCTGGCTAATTTCTCATGTTTTAAAAGATGTGTATGGGTGTTTTGCCACATGTCTGTATATATATATACCAGACGTTTGCCTGGGTTCCACGGAGGTCAGAAGAGGACATCTGATCCCCCGGAACTGGAGTTACAAGGTGGTGCTGGGAATTGAACCTGGATCCTCTGCAAGAAAAAGTGCTCTTGCCGGGCGGTGGTGGCGCACGCCTTTAATCCCAGTACTCGGGAGGCAGAGGCAGGCGGATCTCTGTGAGTTCGAGACCAGCCTGGTCTACAAGAGCTAGTGCCAGGACAGGCTCCAAAGCCACAGAGAAACCCTGTCTCGAAAAACCAAAAAAAAAGAAAAAAAGTGCTCTTAATCTACAGCTTATTTTTGTATGTGTAAGATGGAACTGGGTGCCTGTGGAGGCCAAGGTCAATTTTTTAGAGCTGGTTCTCTCTTTCCACCATTACACGGAATCAGATTATTGAACTCAGATTCCTAGTCTTGCTTGACAAGCTCTTAACCTACTGCGCCATTCTCTGGCTCCTGTGCCACATTTGTTTCAGCTGTGTGTGCACACATGTGCAATCCATAGCTTGTATATGGAGATCAGAACATAACTTTCAGGAGTCAGTTCTGCCTTACCATGTGGAACTGAACTCAGGTTGTTAGGTTTGGTAGCAGGCACCTCTACCCAGGGATCCATTTTGCTGGTCTATTGGTGTAGTTTTTATTTTATCTTTTTAAAGTTTATTTATTATGTATACAGTGTTCTGCCTGCATTGCCTGCACTCCAGAAGAGGGCATCAGATCTCAGATCTCATTATAGATGTTTGTGAGCCACCATGTGGTTGCTGGGAATTGACCTCAGGACCTCTGGAAGAGCAGCCAGTGTTCTTAACCGCTGAGCTACCTCTCCAGCCCCCTTGTGTAGTTTTCTTGATTCTCAGGAAAGGCCTTCATTTTTTGCTTCCCTCACGGCTCTTGCAGCTGTCCCCCTTGGTACTTCCATGTGTCCTCTTTTCACTGGTCAGCAGCACTTCATTTACTTACATGTAATACTCTGTTGTCTGGAAGCTCTCCTTTGGTTGCAACTGCCAAGAGAGAATATACAAGAGAGCTGTCTCTGGTGTCCCTGTATTTGGGAGGTGGAGGCAGGAAGAATCATCCTTAGCTGCATGGCAAATTCTAGGCCAGGCTGGGCTATATGAAGACCTGTCTGAAGTGAGAGCCATTTGCATGCCATCACCCTCGAACGGCCCAGTTTCTGTCTGAAATGCAGCTGTATCATGTCATTTAATTCTACTCTGTACCCACCTTCTTGTCCTTTGATGAATCCAGAGTCCATGTGTCACCAACCTGTCAACACCGTGGCAGCTGGGCCTGCTGGCTCAAGCTTGTAATTGCAGCTACTTAGGTCCCTGAGGCAGGAAGATGAGATTCAAGGTCAGTATGGGCTACAGGGTTGAGTTCAAAGCTAGCCTGGGCAACTTAGTAAAGCCCTGTCTCAGAGTAAATAAAAGGAGAGTCGGGGGCAGGAGATGCCTCAGGAGGTGAAGGTGATGTCTTGAGTTACAAACCTGGGACTTACATGGTGGAAGAAAAACCAACTCCTGCAAGTAGTGCTCAGTGGTGATGCTCTGGACTCAGCCAGCACTCGAGAGGCTGAGGCAGGAGGAGCTCTATGAGTTCCAGGCCAGCTATGGCTACACAGTGAGTCTCTGTCTCTGTCTCTCTCTCACACACACAGAGTTTCTTAGTAAACTTGAAAGACATGAAGATGATGCAGTATCAGTTATTCTTGACATGATTTCACAATTCATCATGGATATTGGACATAACCCAGGATCACTCTCATAGATTGTTTTGATTTCTTTTTCCCCTGAGAAGGGTTTCTCTGCGTAGCCCTGGCTGTCCTGGAACTCCCTTTGTAGATCAGGCTGGCCTCAAACTCAAGAACTCACAGAGATCCGCCTGCCTCTGCCTCCTGAGTACTGGGAATAAAGGCGTGCGCCACCACCGCCCAGCAGATTCTGGGTTTTGTGATAGAGTCTTGCTATATAATACAAGTTGGCCTCCAATTTAGCATCTTCCAGCTTCTGTCTCCCCTGTGTTGGAATTACAGGTGTGTACCAAATACAACATGCTCATAACCCGAAGAAAAGGCCTTTGACAAAGTCCAATCACCTTTTGGTTGTTGTTGTTTTTTTGAGACACGGTTTCTCTGTGTAGCTTTGGAGCATGTCTTGGCTGGCACTAGCTCTGTAGACCAGGCTGGCCTCGAATTCACAGAGATCCACCTGCCTCTGCCTCCCAAGTGCTGGGATTAAAGGTGTGTACCACTGTAGGGCCATATTATACAGGCCCATATTTCTACACTGTATGGCGGCCAGACTCTTAGGTCACAGTTCGCAACTGCCACACATGAGGTGGTCACCTGGCCTTTCCAGACAAACTGACGCCATCCTATACAAAGGGTCAGGATCTGCTAATGTCGCTCTGCTCCTTCTTTGTAATTTGGGAGGTCGCCTGGGAAAGAGGTGTTGATTCAGTCTAGTGACAGAGCAGGAAGACAGGAAGACTGACAAAATGGGTATAGATAAAGTGTGGACGTGACCACAGTCATTCACCTGGTTACCTAGGAAACAGAATGCTAATGATTTTCCCTCTCAGTTTATGTTTTGGTATAAAAGCTGTTTGGAGAATAAACGCGGGAAATTTTCAGGATGTGAACTCAGGATTTCATGAGGGATCCCTGAAAACTCCCTCCCGATAAAGCCATGTGAGTTGTGTCTTTATTCCCACACCTCCCCGCTGGTTCGAGAAATAATTTATGGTCTGGGCTGATCCTGGACCATGGACATATAACGCCTGGACTTGGGACTGATTCATGCACCCCCCCCCCAAAACAAGGAAGAAGTGACCAGACATACGGAGGAGAACGTGAGGAATCTGTGAGAGAAAATTGCACCACAGGTGGAAAGGTGAGTAAAGAGAGCTCAGAAATAGAGAACAGAATTTAAAGAAATATAGAGAAGCGGGAAAATTTGGGAGTAAAAATTTTATAAATAATAAGATATATATATTATATATATATATATGACAAGAGAAGAGTATTCAGTTATATATGTGGATAACTAAAGGAAGTTAAGGTGGAACAGAAACAATGACAGAGAAGTTTAGAATCTGTAAATGTGATAGTCGCGGAGATACAACTTTCATCACTGCTAAACGGGTAGGAAAAGTGAAGGAAAATGGCATTTGGCCCAAGAATCGCCTAGGTTTCCACTGAGATTGTCCCAGTCCATGCACATGCGCAGTAGCCAGCTGAATCTAACCCACCTGTGGGTGAAAGACAAACAGGAGACAGAGCAAGTTTAGAGAGCAAATTTTACCACACACAGTCAGCACCCAGAGTCGGCCAATAGAACAGAGGAGCGGATTCATGAATTCTCCTAATTTTAAAGTTAAAAAAAATGCAGAGATAGTTAAGAATCAGCGCAGCTACACCCGCGGCATGCTACGTTATTAGAGAAGCCACATTGGTAGATACCAGAGAGCCTGTAAATGTATCAGCCACTGACCTCTGGTGGGACTTTTAAACTTAAAAACATGGCCTGCATCGCCTGGTCCCTAGTACCCAGAAAGACAAAGCCAAGCGGTGGACTGAGGGAGCATGTGACCTGTCCACCCCCCCACCCCCTCCCGCCCCGCGACCGGGCCACCCGGCTTCAGCTAGGAGCTGACAGGCAGGTTTGAAAAAAGGTAGCCGCAGGGAACTGAAGCTTCAGGACAATTAAAATTAAGCAGGTTAGATATGCTTTCCTTTTTTTTCACATTTTTTCATTTTTTCACATTTTTCACATTTCACATTTTTTGCTTCTTCATCAAAATCTGTTTGTAGGTGTGTGGATCGCTATCAGTTCCTTTGATCCTCATTTCCGTTTTCAAGCTGTTTTCAATGCTATGGCTCTGGAGTGAAGTTTTAAGTCAGAGATTGTGATGCAGTTAGAAGTTCCTTGATTGTACAAGATTGTTTAGGATTAATTAGGCTATCCTGAGTTTTTGTTTTCCATATGAAGTTAAGGATTGTTCTTTCTAGGTTTGTGAATAATTTTGCTGTAATTTTAATGGGCATTTGCATTGCATCTGTAGATTGCTTTTGATAAAATTGCCATTTGTTGCTATGTTAATTCTACCTTCACAAGAGAATAGGAGATCTTTCCATTTTCTGATGTCTTCAATTTCTTTCTTCAAAGATTTAAAGTTCTTATCATACAGGGTTTTTCACTTGTTTGGTTAGAGTTGCTGCAAGATATTTTATGGTATTTGTGGCTGTTAGAAAGGATGATGTCTCACATTTATTATATGTGTGGAAGAGGTACATTTAGGTTGTTTTTAGATTCTGGTTATAACAAAATAATTCTGCTAGGAACATAATTGAGCACATGTCCTTATGGTATGGTTGAGCATCTTTTGTGTATAGGCCCAAAAGTGGTATTGATGAGTTTTAAGATAGTTGGTTGCCTAATTTTCTGAGAAACTGCTATACTAGTACCCAAAGTGGCTGTGCCAATTTGCACTCCCACCAGCTTTGGAGGAATTTTTCTTTACCCCACACATTCACTTCATAATAAATTATCATCAGTGTTTTTTTTTTTTTAGATTTATTTATTTATTGTGTATACAGTATTCTGCCTACATTCATGCTTGCAGGCCAGAAGAGGGCACCAGAACTCATGGTTGTGAGCCACCATGTGGTTGCTGGGAATTGAACTCAGGGTCTTTAGATGAACAGGCGGTGCTCTTAACCACTGAGCCATCTCTCCAGCCCGAGATCTATTTTTTTTTTTCTGATTTACAACATGAATTACGGTTTGAAATCACGTTTACCAAAAAAAAAAAAAAAATCCGTTCTGGGCTAGCTGTTCCACCCCTCAAGCTCTCTGGTGTAGTCCCTCAGCCAAGCCGTACCCTTCCTCCTTAAAGTTGATGATGGCTGTTCAAAGGCTCGGCAGAGTTGAGCTGCACTCTCCTTTGGCAGCGAAGGCGACCCATGGCCGTGAGCGGCTTCACCACATGTCATCGGTTGACTAGAGTCAGTGTCATCGTTTTGGTAAGGATTCAGTCTATTGTAAACGGCTTCAGTTACATTCCGCTTGCTTGCGAGTTCACACCCCCCCCCCCCCCGTGGGAGGCTGGGGATGTTCTCGCTGGCTAGCGTGCGCATCACGTGGGCTAAGTCAGGGACGCCTTCCCCCTACTTCTTTATGATTTCTTCTACTCTGCATTCCAGGTACTTGTCCAGATCTGCCTCCTTCTTCACGGCTTCTGCTGAGACTTTAGGTGTATTGGGAAAACAGATCAGAATCACACTCATGTTGTCTCGACTTCCCTTATACAAACAGGTGTCGACTACTTCATTGCAAACTTTCTCAAGGTCATCAGTGACTTCAAGTCTGGGTCTCACTAAGTCACAGAGCTCTTCGTTTCCCATGACGTCCCAGATACCATCACATGCAAGAATAATGAACTGATCATCCTCTTCAGACCTTTCAATATCATGGACTTCTGGCTCTGGTGAGACAAGCGGCTCAGTGGGACCTTTTCCTTGGACACATTTGTAATCAAAATCCCCAAGGGCCCTTGACACAGCCAGAATCATCACAGAGCCCCCTGCATTCTGAATTCGTTCTTTTTCCAG
>PVIU01034187.1:0-11608 GCA_004026605.1 Ondatra zibethicus | reverse complement strand
CCTAGGCCGGGAGGGATGGGGGTGGGCCTTGGACTTCCAACAGGGCAGGGCACCATGCCCTCTTTCAAGGAAGAAGGGGGAGGGAGGAGGGGTGGGGGATAGTGGGAGGGGACCGGGAGAAGGGGAAGAAAGGTAAAAATTTTATTTCTTTAATTATGTTCTTGAATGGAAAAAATAAAACAAAACAATGTATGGAAAACAAAACAAAAAAAATTAAATTAGAAATCAATAACAAAGTACAAATAAAATCTTCAAATATTTGAAAATTATGCAATATACTTTTCATAAAAGCATAATATACCCAAGAAATATTTGAATTATAAAGATCAGCATGTCTGAGTTGAAATATTTTCATAAAGAAGAGGTTTGAGGGGCTGGAGAGATGGCTCAGTGGTTAAGAGCACTGCCTGCTCTTCCAAAGGTCCTGAGTTCAATTCTCAGCAACCACATAGCAGCTCACAACCATCTGTAATGAGATCTGGTGCCCTCTTCTGGCCTGCAGGCATACATGCAGACAGAATACTGAGAACACTGTATACATAATAAATAAATAAATCTTTAAAAAAAAAAGAAGAGGTTTGAAATATGAAACAGAAAGTCTACATATCTTCTTTGTCACTACTAGAGATATTCAGGAAAGTCCTGGGCTTAGAGAACAAATGTTCCTCCAATTAAAGAAGGGAATAACAAGAAGAAAATTTAGGGAGAGAATGTTCCAGGAAGATGCCATGGATATAAGCATATATGAGTATTGCCCAAAACTGAGTGGTAAGACAGACTATTCAAAAATCATACAGCATTCTTTAGCTAGTATTTACCAATTTTCTAACATAGAGATTAAGTCCTCTGTTGTAATTTCTTTGGGGGTTTAAAGATGTTTAAATTCACTGCTTGTATATTTGGCCAGATACAGCATAATTTGGTACATAGCATGGGGAAACTAAGAAAAGACTAGATATGGTGTACATTCTTGTAATCCCAGCACTCAGGAGACTTAGGCGGAAGGACTGACACCCTGAAACTTGCAAGGCTACACACTGAGTATGAAGTTATCCTGGGTTATACAGTGAAACCTTGTTTCAGGAAAAAAGAATAAAATTATTGGGGAATAAAACATCAAATAAACACATGCCTTAGCTGCATTGATGAAACATGTTTGTAATCGTCTCCCCAAGACAAGAAAATTTTCGACAGCTGATGGAAGTAATTCCTTGTAAAATTCTTCTCCATCTTCTCCTGGTTCTAAGCCCACACAACAATGGCTGAAATGAGAGTACAAGTTTGCATAAATAATATCAGTTTAATGTTCAAACTTCTATAGGCATTGTGCTTTAATGAAAATCTTAAGTATCATTATTTTGTTGACAAGCCAATTAAAAATTTGCTGGAAATTTTTAACTTTTTAGAGAACTAAACTGAGCTGTAGACTTTGCTTGCATTCAGTTTCAGGGCTCACATATCCTAAAACTGAATATATTGGCCCTTTAAGAAATGAAAGCCATGTCTGGGTGATGGTTAATTCCTTTAATCCCAGCACCCTGGGAATCAGATACAGGCAGATCTCATAGATGAGTTCAAGGCCAGCCTGACTTACATATCAGTTCTAGGTCAGCCGAAATCCTGTCTCTAAATAAAAAAATGAACAAACAAAAACAGAGAAAGGAAGAAAGCACATGAAAAATATGTGTTTACAATAAAGAGAAATGAGATTAGTTTTCAGTGAGTTGGCTACAATCAGCCTAAAAGGCAACGAATACCTTGACTGTTTAATTTATATTAATTTGTTAATTGATATATTTTAGAAATCTAATAGAAAAAATTTATCTAGGGTGGGATTAACTTCAAGGAACAAAGATAAGAAAACCAAACACTCTAGTTTCATAACCAATTCTTCTTCCCAACAGATTGCTTTCTTAATTATCTGCTTGTATATATATATATTCCTTATATCAAAAGGGAAAACAGTGAAAGTATACCCTAACTGTAACAGGAACATTTTATGATACACAGAAAGAAGAATAATCCTTTCAGAGAACTATATCTTCATGAAACTACACATTAAAGCTACTCCTTGGATATGAGTTGAATATATTAAAAAATATCAATATTAAAAATACTTGTATTATAGTCTCATACCAAAAAGAGCCTTCAACCCAAAGGTAGCTAGTAGTATGATAAGTACTATTGTCTAAGTCTTTTCAACAAAATGTGCACACACTGATAAGAATGGCAATTACAAGTTGAGCGTGCTAAAAACCTAACTGGCTAATGCTTGCTATCAAGTTTTTACTTTCTATTCAGTTATTAAACTTAACTACTCAGGACAGCTGTATGACAGATGGCATTAACAAAAGAAATAATATTCAACTAATGTTGTCGTGACCTAGCATATCCGATCAAAAAATATAGAGGCACTTATTTACTTATATTCAACCAATACTGAAATAATTAATCTTGAAAATTAAAGTATAAAAGAGTATTACATAGATTTACCAAATTTTTTGTAACTGTGTACTTTGAATTGGGCCTTTCTGTAATAACAAAGTAGAAGTAAACAGTTTAGAAAGTCAGGATCTAAAACAGGATAGTATAAATATGAAAAAATCTCTCCTGTAGGGACAGTTTATTTAAAATCAAACGGAATGGGACTGGAGAAATGGGTGAGTAGTTCAAAGACCTTGCTGCTCTTACAAGTGAAATTTGAATGAAATTTGTGCCCTGGCAATGCTGAAGCATGCATGGGCAGCCCTTATATGGCAGTTCTATTGAACTTGTCCATATTGGGTTTCATGGTCTGAGATGATGAGACTGAACAGGTGTCTTCTTCAGGAGGGCACCAGACCTCATTACAGATGGTTGTTAGCCACCATGTGGTTGCTGGGAATTGAACTCAGGAACTCAAGATCTTGGGAAGATCAAGAAGAGCAAAGAGTGCTTTTAACCGCTGAGCCATCTCTCCAGCTTTTACAAGTACCAGAGTTTAAATCCCAGAACCCACATCTGACAGATTACAACCATCTGTAACTTCAGCTCTAGGGTATCCAACGTGTTCTTCTGGCCTCTTTGGGCACCTACACTCATGTGCACATACCCATACATAGACATCAACATATACACATAATAAAAAATATAATACACTTCTTAAAATCAAATGAGAATGGAAGATTAACTAAGGCACTGAGAACACTTTATCTTTTATCACCTTTTTTAAAAAAGCATTATGATCTTTCAATTTTTAGCATGGCAGTAGAAAAGAAAATTTCATGGACAACATTTGAGCTACCTAATGAATATACAATTTAGATAGCTAAATCACTACAAAGTGAAATGAAATTTTCTGTATTTGTTTTTCTATAGTTCTTTGCTATATACTTTCATTTTGACACCGTTTTTTAAGGACAGAGCTTTAATTTACTCATTTCTTAAAAATATTTCTGAGCCAACAGGAATATATTAGCTAGTTGGGGCTCAAGTAGTAAACAAAAGAAATGATCACTTTGGAAAGAAATCTAAAGACAATCAGTTGCAACCGAGTTACAAACAATAGCATACAGTGTGAAAGCAAAGTACAACCAACACATATCACAGGAGATTCTAATTTTTATTAGAATGACAAATAAAAAAGAAATATTAAAAATGAGAACAAATTAACCTACTAGCTTCATTTTACCTTAGAATCTGTGTAAGCTGGGAAATTGTAGTCCAACCACCCTGGATTCGAGAACAATCTTGACTGAGGACCAATAGACAATACTGAATGAGGTCATAACAATATATATCTTGTTTCACTTTCTTCAACTCTGAGCTTCCCAAAGGGGTGTTGTTTATTATTTCTAAGGAAAAAAAAAGATATACCTATTTTTGTTCAACACATCTAAGAGATACTTGCATTTTTATATGTGGTAATTATTAAAAATATGTCAAAAAGGAAAATGGTATTCCTCGGTGTCAAATTCTCTAAACAAATTAAAACACTAGCATTGTATCATATTCAATGAATATTAAGTAAATAGAACCAGTATTTACTTAATGTCTTTCCTAACTATAAAAATATTTTCTTACCTTTTAACTTCAACAATATAACAGGAACATTTTGTTCAGGACTTTTCGCTACTTCAGCAGCTAAAGACAAGATCCTTGGGTCTGTGCCTGTTGGCTTCATTTTTTTTTTTTTCCTACTACCTGTGTTTTAACACAATAAAGAAAAAGTAAACAAAGAAACCAAAGGTCATGTATACTAAGAATCAGAATTGTACTAGTTTTGCATTCATTCTCTCTACACAATTGTAGGATAAAATTCATACAGGAGAAATAGATTGTAGAAAATTTGAGGCTTCATATGGCTATTTCTTTAAAGGTCAGTTTACAAGGCTGGTCCTTGGCTAGTATCTAGAATGTGGATTTCAGAAGGATTTTTATTGTTCTCTTATAAGCCTGGATCACTGTGTCTAAACTGTTAATAAAATGATGGTTTATGGTAAACATCTGCTTTTCTTTTAGAACCCAAGAATTCTGATAAATGCTTTATCTGATTTTCAATACCTGAAATGGAGTATTTTATAAAGAAGTTTATTTAGTTCACAATTCTGGAAGTTCAAGGGCCTTGGTATGGTCCTGGATTAGCTCTGGTGAGAGCTATCTTTGCTTTGCCATATGACAGATGACATCATAGCACAAGTGGGAGATATCATATGGCACAAGATACCCAAGAGAGACTGAGAAGGGGCCAGGCTCACCTTTTGTAAGTCTGAAGAACTATCAAAAGTCTTACAAAAACTGTTTCAATTCTTTGGAGCGTGATGGTGATCCCAATGATGTAATTATTTCCCACTAGGCCTCATCTCTTCAAGGTTCCACCACCTCTTATCATTGACATTAAGGACTAATATTTCAACACACAAAACAGCAACAATTCTGGTCACTGAGTATCTAATAAGCTTCCCTAGTAGAAAACACTTCACAGGTGTTGTCACAACTGCTTTGCTCAAGAAACTGTGTGTAATTCTATGTAATTTTACTGGGAAAGAATTCTGGAAGGCTAGGCCTGGTTCCCTCTGATGTACCCTTTATGGGCCTTTCACTTTGATGACTTTGCTTTGTATATCCTCACTATAAATTAGAGCTAATAAATAAGACAATATATGAGTTGATTCCTGTGTTCCCTTCTACATAATCACTAAATCTGGAGATGATCTGTGAAGTCCTAAAATACTAGGTCTCAGAAATGTTACTTAATTATAAGAAAATTAAAAATTGTTTATAGTGAATCAACTCTAAAATGCAAAAAAGTCCACACCTCAGTTTTCTTATCATAGCTTTTCTAAGTCCTAAAGTATATGAAGCTCAACAGTATCATTTAATATAAAACATATTTAATTAATAAAGGATAACATATAGTATTTATTATGATCTAAGAACTGTGCTGAGTGGGTTTTAATGCATCATTTTATCCTCACAATGGGACTATGAAGTAGTGCCTATAATCATCTCCAATGTGCAGTTAAAAAAAATAAAACTTAGCTAGGCACAGTGGCACATGCCTTTAATTCCAGTACTTAGAAGGCAGAGGCTGGTGGATCTCTGTGAGTTCAAGACCAGCCTAGTCTACGTAATGAGTTCCAGGGTAACTACAGCTACATAGTGAGGCCCATCTTGAAAGAAAAACCATAAAAATAGAAAGAAAACTTGAAGAAACTTGTCACAGCTCCACCAATATATGGTAGCATTAGTCAGTTATCAGTCTAACTAAAAATCTTGTGATTTTACACTTGATCTTATCAAAAAAAAGATGAGAAGCTACAAAACCAGTGATTTTAACTACAACGTTCATTATTTTTTCTCCCAGGAAAACTGTAAACATAAAACATATTTTCAAATAATCTTCTAACTCATTTCTTAGCTATTATTCTACTATGACTGCCACTATGGTCCCATTTTTGTATTTAAGGCTTGGCTATAATATAGTCATTCAAAAATCATCTCTTGGGCAAAATATAAGCCATTAATAGGTAAGTCAAGTTCACTGAAGCTATTTTTAAAGAAAGTCCAATAATACTCCTATCAGGCAGAAGACACAAAACTTTCCTATAGAATGCATGTTAATTATATTATTCTTTCCAGTGCCAACATTATTCTAACTGTTCCTTGTGAGAGTGCATCAAAATAGATTTATACATCCCCTTCACTGGATGCCATTTAGGTTGCAAATTATTATACACAATCCTGTAATAAAAATCCATGTGCAAATAAGTACGTATGCACTCATTTGGCCTATAGAATAAATCCCCTTTGATATTTGATGGCCACAAAGTCAATGACCTGGGTTTCTCTTAAACAAATATTTTCATCTGTGAACAAAGTTGCCATTCCTAGGCCTTACAATTCAAAATCTAGAAGGTAGCTACTAATGATAAGCCTTAAAATATAAAAGTATAGCTGAACCCTAAATAATCCGGAGAGGTATGTTACTATGAATTGATCTACTTGCTTGCACGCATTAAACCCATTTAACCATCTCAACAATTGTCAAGGATGGGTATTATTTTTTACATAGCTATTATCATTACTGCCCCAATTGTCATGATAAACACATATGTCTGAATTGCTTGCACAAAGTCACACTGTTAGTATGATGCTGGAGTACAAATCCAGAGATCCTGGTGTCCACTTAGCATATAAAACAGTCTCCATGCACCTTTAAAGGGTAGAAGGCAAACACAATCACACACACCCCCACCGGGGGAAAAAAAAAACTTGACAAATCTGCTTAAGGTAGAAATGGAAGGATAATCTAACCATACAATTAGCCTGGAAAAAATCGTCTACCTGGAGCAACTCATTGGATCCTTTTTCTGAATTCTCCTCTAACACAATGAACGCTTTCTCCTGCTTTACAATGCTGTTGCGAAGTGTCAAGAGGAAGGGGAAAAAGGCAATTATGATCAATTCATACTCTTACCCCGCTGCTAGGCCGATCCTTGAGGAATCAAGAGCGCCAGGCCGTGCCCTTCACTGCCTCCAGGAATCACTAGGATGGAGACAAACGCCAGAAACCTAACGCAGTCAGTTACCCCCTAACCCTAAGCTTCAGGGTCCCCACCGGAAACGCCCCCTCCTCAGACCCTAACGCCGGCGGGAAAAGGCCTGTGGTATTTAAAGGTTAAAAAAACAAACAAACAACAACAAAACGGCCATCCAGGGAAAAGCATCACTTCAAGTGGCTTCCAGTCTGTCAGAGCACCGAGGGGGCGCGGCTGGGGTTCCAAAACGCGCCCCGGAGCTACTAGGCCTCGGGCAGCCACAGGCCCGGGCCCAGCCGCCGCCCCTCCTCAGGCGTCCGTTTCCAACCCTGCGGGCCCGACGCGGAGGAGGCCCACGCTCCCGCCCCCACTTCACTAGGTCCGAGAGCCTGGCGTCCTAGCTTCCCCGCCCCCCGGAGCCCTCAGCCATCCCAGCCGCCATCTCAGGTCTGTTACCTCATCTCCGCTTCGCCTCCGTCCCGCTCAGGGCCCGACCCGCACCGCGCACCGCGCACCTCACCCAGGCGGCGTTCGCGGAGCGATGTGCGTAGCGACGCGGGAAGGGGGCTGAGGGCGGGCGAGCGGGCGAGGGGCGGGGCGGGACCGCAGGCGAGGGGCGGGGCGGCTGTCTCCGGACAGCCAATCGGGACTCGGGGCGCTCCAGGGGGCGGGCGCACGCGCCTGGAGAGCCGAGGCCGCAGGGGCCGGAGCTCCGGCCCGCAGCCGCGGCCGGCGCAGCTGCTCGGGAAGGCTGTGACAGCCGGTGGCCGGGGCCAAGCGAGAGGCAGAGGACGAGAATGAATGGGCCGGCGGGGCTCGCGTACCTGGACCGTCGCGAGCGGGTTCTCAAATTGGGCGAAAGTTTCGAGAAGCAGCCGCGCTGTGCCTTCCACACCGTGCGCTGTGAGTGCGGGCTGCCCGGCGGGGGGGGTACCCGGAGGAATCTTTCTGGGATGGAGGGGGATGTGGTGACATGGAGACAGACGCCTCGGAATTCTGTAATTCTGTCCCCGCGGCCCTCGGCTCCCCGGGAGACCCGATGGCAGCGTGATCCACACTACCCGGTTCCCAGGCTCGGCGGCGCGGGCGCCTGGCGTCCCGCAGGTGTAGGAGAACCCTGGGAGGATTGAAGAGAGACTGACAGGCAGGAGAGAGGAAGTTTTGTGGAGATCTGGAGGCGTGCCTGTGGAGGCTAGCGTGACAAGTGGACGGTGCGGGGTGGAAAGGTGACAGATGGAACAAAGGACCGAATGCAGGGCAAAAGCGATGTGTAGACGTCGCAGGGACACTCCTTCACTGTTTTCACTTGTCCTCTGCCTGATGAGCATTCTCATTTAGTTTGTGGGGAGAGACTGTCAGCTATCTCCATAGTTTCTGTCTCTTTTGGATCTCGGATTTCATGGTCAGCTAAGTAATTACTGATTATCAAAAATTGGAAGGTGAGGTCTTAATAAGTCATCTTTAATATTATTGGGAAATTGGCTATAATGAGCCTTTTTGTCTTAGTAATTAAATGATAGAGATGCCACTGCGAAAAATGTAGCCTAATTTTGTATGTAAAACTTCTTTTTTGCATACTAGGCCTCAGAATTCTAGCGCCTAAAGGAAACATCATTGAATCGTGACCTCTTTTGTGTGTGTGTGTGTGTGTGTGTGTGTGTGTGTGTGTGTATGTGGGTGTGTGTAAGTTTTTCAGAATCTTTTCTCCAGCCCAGCTGTTCTTACTGCCTCATTGTTTTACCTTCCTCAATCATTCTGTCCTTTTTCTTATAAAGCTGATATTCTGAAAACACCCAACTAAAAACTCAGCCATTGAAGTTTAAGTTATAAACAATCTAGCTGTGATAACTGAGAGTAAATGTAGGAAGAATCAATGGTTTTAACCTTTAAATGATATATGTACACTTTTTAAAAACGGTTTTATTATGCAAATATAACATGTTTTGGTGGGATAAACTGGAGAAACTTACCAGTAGAACTCCCCTGGGTGTCCTTTGTTTATTTTGCCATGGGTGACAATCTAGAACTCCCCACATAAAACAACAGCCAGTGCTGTGCAGGTCCTGTAGTTTCTCTCTCTCTTCTGCAGTTTCGTTTTCTAAAAGTAGGATACTATTCTTATCTGCTCTCTCAGTGCTTGTCCTTTCCTCTTCCTTCTCAGGTATGCAGTAATATTTTATTTTTCAAACTACATGGTTTCAGATTTCAAAAAAGAAGTTATATAGAGATAGATTTTTTTAATGTTACATGTACATGTGTGGGCCTAAGTGTATGTGTGTGCATCATATGTATGCAGGTGCCCTCAGAGGCCACAAGAGAGTCTCAAATCCCGTGTAACTGGAGTTACCAGGGGCTGTCAGTCACCTGATGTGGGTGCTCAATGACCCAAGGTCTCTGCAAGAGCAACAAGTGCTCTTGACTGCCAGGCCATCTCTCCAGCCTCTCAATGTATATATTTTTATAACTTAGCAAAACTGAATGAAATACAGCTTCTGAAAAGTGCCTTTCAGGTGCTTCAAAGACTTTCATTTATAGCTTCTTTGATTAACTGATTGATTAATTGCAGTGTTAGAAATCAAACTCAGGGCCTTGCACATACTCGGAAAGTGTTCCACCACTGAGCTAAATCCCTACCTTTACACAAGTTCTGAAAATGTTGAAATCACATTTTCGGGAGCCAGATAATTTAGCCACAAGAATGACAATAAACAAGACTATACAAAATATAATAATAATAACCACAGAGTAAACAAACTTAGATTACACACTTAGTCTTGCAGAAGTCATTAAAAAAGCTTTTCTCTCTCTTCTTACTAAATTAAGTATAGAATCACACAGAATCTGTTTAGGTTTATTTAAATAAAACATGTTATTAAGAAGAGGTTCTTTTCCAGGGTGGCTCCCAATCTTAATAATTCAGTGAGAAAAGGAGACTATATAATAGAGAATTTTGCATTTATGCACGGTGAATGGACCTAATTTATAACAGACACTCAAGCCAGAGTTATTTGAAAGAACATATTATTTTGTCTTATCTACAGCTTAAGTTTTGCTTGTCTTTTATATTAAGGCTTCTGAGATGCCTGGCTGTGAACACTGACCTTCACTAATTGCATATATAATGTGACTTCGAGGACATTCCCTAAGTTTTCAGCCACAATGTTCATATGTAAAAATGGTAATGGCTACATTTTAGACTTTTTCTAGAGGGCTTGTGATACATTAAAAAAAAACCTAGTACAGTATTTAGAATATGGTAAAGAATAAATCATAGTCACCATGAGTTTTTATGAGTTATATTCATAAGTGCATACGGAGTCCTAATGCATGTAATTTGCTTAAGCATAACGATGATAACACTTAGCAACAAAGATTCACTACATAGAAGAGTTTGAATAACACAATAAGATTAATTTTGGATTTGGGCTAGCACTGGTTTTATAATTTATATCTATTTAAGTGTTAATGATCAGCAAATGTCTAGTGACACCATTTATTATTGTCACAAAATAAGCTGATAAGCTATAACTACAGACAGATTATTCATTATTCGAGTGGGCCCACCCACCAACAGTAGTAAAACTTTAGTGTAGGTAAATATCAGAATTTAAAATAGGATTTAATTATATTTATGGTTAAGGTTCTTTGATCAGCACGGACTCTGACATTCTTTCCCTGCCATAATGGATTGTACTCTCTACAACAGTGACCAAAGGGGCTCAGCAGTTAAGAGCACTGGCTGCTCTTCCGGAGGACCTAGGTCTGGTTCCCAGCACCCACCTGATAATCCACAATTGTCTGTAACTCCAGTTCCAAGGGATCCAATGGCCTCCTCAGGCTCCTGCACACAGGGGGTGCACATACATACGTGCAAGCAAAACACTCATACACAAAAATAAAATAATTAAAATACCAGTAAACCAAAGCATCCTCCCTTAGTTGCTTCTGTCAGTGTCAGTCACAGTAATACATTGTTCTATCTCATTAAAATTGATATTTGTATGTATTTTTTAGATGACTTCAAACCTGCTTCTATTGATACTTCTTGTGAAGGAAATCTTGAGGTTGGCAAAGGTGAACAGGTGACAATAACTCTTCCGAATATAGAAGTAAGTAGTTCTGTATACTAACGTGAAGGAGATCTGTATTACAGGCTCTCAACTGAAAAGAACAAGTCTATGAAGTAAATGACATGTGTAGTAAATTAAAATATAATGAAAATAGATTAAAAGGAAACTGAAATGTAGACTGGGATCAAATTGTGAAGTATATTTTATGTTGAAATTTAGAATTTGTGCTTCATCTTATTGACATTAGAGAAGCAATAGAAAATATGTCTAAGCTGAGAACATGATTAGACATAGTGTGGTGGGGAAAAGATTCAGGAAGTATGTACATAGACTTTATCCAAAATACTTGGGACAAGTTTTTTGCGTGTTCTAGTTGTTTTTTTTAATTTTGGAATATTTGCAAATATATAATGAGATACATTTGGGATAGGACATACATCTAAAATACCAAATTTGTTTAATTTTTGTATAGACCTTATACATGTAGCCTAAAAATAGTTGTATAAAATATTTATAATA
>PVIU01034186.1:0-11592 GCA_004026605.1 Ondatra zibethicus | reverse complement strand
AGTGTGGCGATTTCTCAGAAAATTAGGAAACAACCTTCCTCAAGACCCAGTAATACCACTTTTGGGTATATACCCAAAAGATGCTCAATCGTGCCACAAGGACATGTGCTCAACTATGTTCATAGCAGCTTTATTTGTCATAGCCAGAAACTGGAAACAACCTAAATGCCCCTCGATCGAAGAATGGATTAAAAAAAAATGTGGTACATTTACACAATGGAGTACTACACAGCAGAAAAAAATAACGACAGCCTAAATTTTGCAGGAAAATGGATGAAACTAGAAAGCATTATTTTGAGTGAGGTAACCCAGACCCAGAAAGACAATTATCACATGTACTCACTCATAGATGGTTTTTAAACATAAGGCAAAGAAAACCAGCCTACAAACCACAATCCCAGAGAACTTAGACAACAATACGGACACTAAGAGAGACCTACATAGATCTAATCTATGTGGGAAGTAGAAAGTATAAAAAGACAAGATCTCCTGAATAATTCGGGAGCATGGGGACCTTGGGGGAGGGTTGAGGGAGGGAGGGGAGTGGCAGGGAGGGGAGCAGAGAAAAATAAAAAAATTATAAAAGAAAACATAATCATGAATGCATAGACAAGTAAAATTTCTTAGAGATGAATTATAAGTGTGGGGATTTATGAGTATGAGTAAAATTATAAGGCATGGGGAGAGTATAGAGTGACATTGTCAGCTTCGTCACAGAGTATTCCAGTTTTCAGCCTACTCTCACATCCCCAGGGAAAGACAGGTCCTGAGGGGGCAGACATTTTGAAAGCAATTTAAGTTGCATTGCTTATATTATGGAGCCACCATAAACTGTGGTCCATTTTGTACATGCCAGTATTTGAGTCCTTTTTAGCCTCCTAAGTTTGAATGACTTAATTTTATAGAGTAAGGTAGTTACATAAGGAAAATTATAAGAATATCTGAATCATTCTGGGAGCTTGAGAAATGGATGAATGGTTAAGAGCAGTTGCTGCTCTGTCAAAAGATTAGAGTTCAGATCTGAGAACCTGCATCCAATGACTCACAAGCAATCCTTGAAATTTTCTAGAACCTTCTAAATAAAAAAAAAGAAGTAGGTTTCGGCAGCAATTCTTCTGTCCAGAGCTATATAATCAGTACTAAATGGGGAATACAAAGTTGACCCTCTGGAGGGGAAGGCCCCTCCAATCACTGACTTGGTAGTTTCAGTTCGCAAAGTATATGAAAAACCTAAATATTATGAACTCAAATTTGACATAATTTTGAAGGAGAAAATGAAAATAATAGACACATATACTCTTTTGGGTTATTTATTTAAGGATATGTCCAACACTTTTAATGGCCTGTAGAATCTGCAGTTTCCTTTATTAACGAACTGAGGAAGTGGTTGGTTTCAAATGGACCTTCAGTAGCCGACGCAACGCACACAGAATGATGTGCATTATGAGTTAGTAGTATCCCACTGTCAGCTCCTGACGCACAAGGGTCCCAACACGCAGACAAAGGCCATGAATAGAGAGAGGCCCACTCACATTTTGGTGGAGAATTCCTCTGTTAATGGGGGCCACGTACCCGTTTTTTACTAGGTACTTTAAATTCTCTGTGGGTCCACAGTTCCTGGAGGACTGTGGTGGATCTTCTATGGGTCTGTTGGGGTGGGGAGTAAGGCTTGGCTTATGAATGAACAATTCAGCTACAGAGCCTGAGCATCTCAATTGCTATGAGTGTAGAAAGTGAGACAATGATAGAAACTTTCCAGTTGGCCAAAGGGACCCAATTTTTTTAGGTCTTGATAACCATTTGACTACCTGGTTGGTAAAAGAGAGGTTTCACCAACCAAAAGAGGCCAACAGTGTGTTATGCCACAGACCTATGTGGCCTCTTAATATGACACCAGAAAGACCTGCTGGGTTAGAGTAACAGCTTCAGAACCAAACAGAGTGTGGGTGAAGCATTGTCTGCCATACAAAAACACAAGGGAGTTAGGTTTTGATGGAACACAGGCCTGTATTCTGAGAAGAACCACAGCCAGGGCTGTGATATCACAGGGTACAGTCTACTCAGGGGGTACTTCTGGGTATCATTGGAAGATATGGTGTTTCCTGGGGATTAGGATCTCCATGGAGAATATAGCCTCCTTTGCCACCTAGTAGGAAATCTGAAATGTGGAGGATGACACCTTTTCATTTTGTCGAAATTAGGGAAGCACAAAGCTGGGAATTATTTTCTTCATGAGCACATTAGCCAGCTAGACTGTCTTCTCTGTCAGGATTGGAAATATTTCTACACATAGTAAGGAGTCAAATCATCACTAGCACTGACCTTGTCACCTCAGCAAAAATGTGACTGATGAAATCCTCTTCGCAGCTTTCTCAGAGACTTGAGTATCATCCATTGGCCATGCTGAGCCAGAAAAGGGCACTTTGATTCTTGAAACATGTAATCGCATTGCTGATATGCCTGACAGACTGTCCATGGATTTACTTTTGTTTGTGGAGGAGTAGAGGTGGAGAGGTCTTTGTGGTCTTTTTGGTTGGTCTTTTATTTCTGGTTTTGTTTTGAGACCTGGCCTCATAACCCAGTCTAGCTTTGTATTTGCTGTATAGCAGAGGCTGGTCTTACAATCCTGATCTTTCTGCCTTTGATGGCTAAGTGCTGAGATTATGAATGTGTGCTACCACATCCAGCTGTCTGTCGCTCTCTCAAGTTTCTGCCCTCTGTGCCCTTTATTATTTATACAAAACAAATCTCATTTATTTCTATTTCAAGTGTTGTGTCACTTTCAATATCTGAGTGTAGTTGAAGGGAAGAGGCAAGATCAAGGAAAGATAAAGATGCCTGATAAAGATAGCAATGGCTTTTGGTTTGCTATAGCCAATACTTTTTAATTATTCATTTTATTTTTGAGATTATAATGTAATTACATCATTTTCCTCTCACCTTTACCAACTCCAAACCCTGTACCTGTTTTATTGCTGTGATGAGGCACATGGCTAAGGAAACTTATAAAAGAAAGCATTTAATTGGAATGCTCAATTTCATCCAGTTTCAGATGGTCAGTTGAGGATCATCATGGAAGAGAGTATGGCTACAGGCAGGCATGATGCTGGAGCAGTAGCTGTGAGCTCACCTATGATCGGCAAGTTATAGGCATAGAGAGAAAGACACTGGGCTTGGTGTGGGCCTTTGAAACCACAAAGCCCATCCCCAGTGACCTTCTTCCAACAAGTTCACACATATTCCAATAAGGCCACACCTCCTATCCCTTCCTAAGCAGTTCCACTAAGTGGGAAATAAACATTCAAATAGATGAGCCACCATTCTTCCCACGTACTCCTCATTACTTTTTCAAATTCATGACCACTTTTTTCTTAATTGTTATTGTACACACATACTTATGGGGGGATTTGAGTGGAGAGGTTTGCTAGGCATGAAAACATAGCATCTAAAGAAATACTTTTCAAAAATAAAGATTAGCCATGACCATTATGTTTATTTGCTGTATACAATACCATCTTATTATATAACTGTGGCTGACATTGTACTCATTAAGTTTTCCTGGCCAACATCAAAGTCATGGCCATTGTTTTGTTACAGCTTCCTGACAGTTGTTTATAGGCATATGCCACCACACCAAGTTGACAGTCTTGCTCTGAATTGTGAAGTCATATTCTTTAACAACTTAATAAATTTTCACAATAATTTAGAAAAGAAGAAGTGTCGCGAGCCGCCTCGACCAGCAAGGAAGACGCAACACCGAACTCTTCTTTCTGCAGTTTATTCAGGAACCTTGAACAATCTTCTGACTCTCTCTCTCTTTCTCTCTCCGGAGGAAGCCCACCCACTGTTTAAGTAGCCTCTGGGTAGCCAACCTCGGCGTGCCATGTGGGTACTACAGATAGGTCCAGGTACGTGGAAGCAAGCCAGATCCTTGGCCTTATCCAAATATGGAGTTGTTTATCACAGAGAGCACTCGCCTTCGGGAAGGCGGAGGGCAGAATCTGGAGCCATCTTTAAGGCGCGGCTGCACGTGGCTCTCTACAGTTCCCCCTTTTTTATATATAACAACAGGCGAGAGCAGAGGCCTAATCTCTGTAAAACCAGGGGCCTTGTACTGATCCTCATTCAGGCGTCATCCACCCGACGAGTGCCAGACCCGACCAATACCTTTGCACAGAGGTGGGAAATAAGGTATCAACCCACATGCAATTAGGCATACTCTCCTCGGGGCCCAAAGCTCGGTGGGTTCCGAGTGCAGTGCTCAAGCCTAGCATCCTGTGCCTAGAAAGTTAGTATTTCATGGTAGCCAACCATGCGTGGGGGGACTGTCCTGCTTCTACAGCTGTAAAGGCTTGAATGATCATGGCTGCATTGCGACGCTGGGAGACCTTCATGCGGTAGATGCACCATAGGCAGACCAAGGAGGCCAACACCAGGAGGCCTGTCAAGGCTCCTTAAGATGGTTCATAGCGTCAGAGATCCATGAGGACAATCCTTCTGCCAGCCCAGCGTCCATCCAGGTCGAGTTCACCGTGACGATGGCCACTCTCAGCTGCTCCATCAGGCCGTCAAACTCTCCGGTCCAATTGCCTAAAAGATACCTAGACAATTGCTTAGACAAATTTGCCGCATGGGTGAAGTTATCATATTGTATGCTAGTCACACAGAGCCCGGCATACTTCCATTGACAGCCGAGCTGGGTGATCTGCCACAGGACATCTATCTGTTCTTGTACCAGGTCAATTCTTTGGTTGACCACCATTAAACCTCCTTTTAATTGGGAGTTAATGCCTTTTTGTACATCCAGGGCTTGAGCTACATTGGCAGAGAGATTATTAAGGGTCTGAGCAGTTTGCACGGTATGGCTCATGGCAATAGCCGCGGTACTAGCCCCGACTGCGGCCAAGGAGATGGCCGTGACAATGGCAGCCGTAATTCTGAAATCTCTTTTTTGCCTGAACAGTGTCATGGCGTGAGGAGCATCAACAGGCACAGGCACCCAACAAGGCAAACGGGTGATTATTGCCTCATTATGGCAATAGCTAGGTTCTGCTTGACTTACAACAAACATAAAAGGAGGATAAACATCAGAGGCCTGGGGGGTTTTTATGCCCCAATGGCCCCAGGGGCGGGACTGGCTCCACGTAAACTGACTAACTCCATGTAACCCGCCACCAAGCATAACCATGGGTTCTAAATTCATGCAGCTACCATTAATGCCGCACAAAAGCCAATTATCAAAAGGATTGGAAACATATCCCTGAAACGGATTCTGATCGTACTTCCTTTCAGGGCATTGTCGCTTTAGGTGTCCCATCTTGCCACATTTAGTAAGGTTGCCACTCACTTCACCTTTATTAGGCAAGGCCTTCCAGGCCTTAATGCCAATCCTATTGATCTGCTCGTAGACCTGAACTCGGTACCCGGTCTGTTGATTAGCAAATCGACCCTGACCGAGTAGCATATCCCTGTCCCAAGCAGGATTTCTGGCGGCCTGATTAGCCGCAGCCTCTTCATTGGCAAACTCAATCAAAAAGGCTTTCCAGTCTAGATATTGTCCTGGGCTCAGGCATGCTCGTGCAAGCCCACTCCAGTCATTGGGTGTCATACAGTGCCTGTTTAAAGCCTCCACTTGTGCTACGGTGAAAGAGGCCATAATCCCGTAAGTCAGCACCGACTCAGCTAGGGATTTTACCACCTTGAAATCTAAGGGCTCTTCATATCGATTCCCTTGTGGATCTTGAAACACTGGGTAAGCTGAATAAAGCTCTGTCCTGACCGCCTTTCATACTCCTGGGCTGAAAGTACGTCCTGAACCGCCACCCCCACCTTCTGCATAGGGAGGGGGAGCCGAAGGCATTACCTGATGGGCTGAGGAAGCACAGCACTCTCCCCTGTCCAGTTCCCTCTGTTCCTTTCTCTTTTCCCTCTCTCTTATCCTCGTCCTTTCCATCTGCTCTATGAGCGACCTTACCTCTTCCTCCGAGTCTGTAGACTCTAGGTTTTCTATATCAGAAAGATCAGGGTATAATTTTTCCTTTTTATCTTTTCCCTTTTCACTGCTTGCCTGTTCAGATCTCTCCTCCTGCAGCATCTCTAAAGCCGCCTGTCCACTTCCCACTGCCTCACTGCAGCGTTGATCCTCAAGACAGCCTCCTATCCGTTTCCAAACAGGTCTCACCCCGGCCTTGAGAATTCCTTGCTCGAAAGCAAAATCTAAATCTTTCCCCAGTTTTTCCCATGAGGATATCGTGAGGCTCCCGGAAATGGCCTTTGGGGAGATGATTATATCATGAGGGTAGAACCCTAACAAATGGCTTAGTGTTATGAGGAAGATTCAGAGAGCAGCCATAATCCTTCTACTACATAATGACATAGTCAGTGCTTTTGAGCAGAAAGAGTGATCAGAGATTAAATCTGCTTTCCCCCTGACCTTGGACTTTCAAACTTCCAGAAACACAAAAGTTTCTGTTTTCAAAAAGGCACCTAGTATTATTGTATTTTTTTTATAGTAGTTCAACCATGGCCAAAAAAAAAAATCTACAAAGTATTAGTTTAGTTTAGTTTGCAGAAACAAAGGCCTTTGGAAAAAAAAATGCATTCTCCAATGACGAATGCATTCCTCGGATAAATACATCCTCAGTAACATAAAATGTGTAGTAGATCAGTATCTTAAAATTTTCTGCATTCCTATGAATAGTACAGCAGTATTCATAAGAGCCAGGATATGAAAGCAAGTTTAATGACCCATGACAAAAGAATAGAAAAAGAATAGAGATGTCTTACCATTTCCAACGCCATGGAGAAACCTGACAATTATGCTAAGTCCACGAATCCAGGCACATAAAGACAAATGTTCTATAATCTCACTTACATAAGATACCCCAAGTGGTTAAATTTATATGTGCCCAGTACTAACCAATGGTGGTTGCTGAGAACTGAGACTGAGCTGCGGGAGTACAATGGAAAGATGTTGCTCAAAGGGTGCAAAGCTTCAATCATGGCAGATGAGTTTCAGTTCAGTAGAGTGACTATGGCTAACTTTGTACTGGGTTATATACTTGAAATTTGCTAAAAAGTTAGTTCTTAAGTGTTATGAATACAAAAATAAAAATAATGGAATCCATGTGAAATGATGGGCATGTTAATTAGCTTTATGGCAATTATTTTACAATGACACATATTTTAAAATATCAGATTGTACATATTAAGTATATTGTTTTCGTCAATTGCTAGCTATGAGCTGGAAGAGGAACAGAGTAGTAAGAAATTAGTTAAGACAAGGGAAGAAAGCAGTGGCAAGGTCATCCAGTTGATATCTCTCTATATGATTACATGTTGCTAAAGATTTACATGTTGATAATGATTTCACTGTACATTTATATCTCAGCTTAGTTGTGCATTCATCAATTAAAGCATATTTGGCATATTAGTTTGGAGTGTGTTTGTATGTGTGTGTGTGAGTGTGTGTGTGTATGCATTGCTATTAGGAACATTCAAAAATTATTTGCAGAATATATTTTTATTGTTTCTTGAATAAGCACCTGGATGTGTGTTTGTAACAAAGGGTCACAGTTCTCCACAGTAGTGGTAATATTGAGCTCCTACAAGCAAATCTATATAAGGAAGTTATTCTACACACTAACTGCCACTGGATAAAGTACCCACACGCTGAGGATGCAGTGCTATCTCACTGTATTTTCATTCCTATTTAACTGCAACAACAAATGGTAAACAACAGAGATCACAACAGTACTTAATCTCAAATAGCATAGGTAAGTTGCTTAAACTCCCTTAAGTTTCTGATGTTCTTCTTCCTCTAATTGTTGCAAATCACAGTACCAGCATCACCGGATAATCTGGAGAATTGGTGCATAAAGTATAGGGAATTCTCAAAACAGTGTCTGAGGCATAGAAAGTATATAATGAAGGTTTTCGTTATATTGGTTGCTGTTCATTTTAACTAAACTATGTTTAGCTATGGCAAAAGCAAATATCATCAGCATATATCAGATGCAAACTTCAGTTGTATCACAAGGTCAATCTTCCGAAGCTATTCCTGGAAATATTTTATAGTGTGGGGAAGACACCAAAACAAGGAATAGTGTGGATTCATGTTAACTTCTCTCACCTCCCTGTATCCCAGACACAAAATAAAATGCCAGGAAGCAAACAGATGACTTAAACTGATTTCTGTATAGCTAACGAAGAAATTAATTTAAAAGTCCACAGCTCTTGCTCAATCGTGATGCGGGGGGGAGGAGCTTGGTCATGCCTCAACTTGATGTGCCAGGTTTTGTTTACTAGCATGGGAGGCTTTATCCTTTCTGAGGAGTGGATGGGGAGTGGGGAGGAAGGTAAGGGGAGCAGGAGGAGGGGAGGGGATACTGTGGTTGGTAGGTAAAATAAATAAAAAATTTGAAAAATAGTCTACAGATCTTGGCAATGTTAGGGTTGGAGTTATAGGTAAAAGAGAAAGAATGGAGAGAAGAAAACATCAAAGTAGATTTTTGGGAGAAGAGACATACCAGGGCAAACCAGGTGAAATCTGGATAGGGCTGAAGAGGCTTCATGGAAGCCCTGGGATTTATGACTGATTTAGCGGAGTAGAACGTAGACAGTATGTAGAGGGTTAGAACAGAAAGGTCTAGGTCAAATATGAATACCAAGTGGTGCAGAAAATTGAATTGGGTCTAAGAAACAAAGGAACTGAGAGCTTCTGCTCACTAAAGGCAGAATTGTTTAAAAACATACCAGTGCCTTCAACTGAATTGTAAGCTCAAGGAGGCCTCCAATATTGGAAGCAAGCATTTCTACAGAAAAAAATAACACCTCCATGCTATATGGAGGAAGAATACATCCACCAGAGACAGATTACAGATCCCAGGCTTTAGTAAATAATATCACACTCTTACATTTTCTATAACCCAACTGAAGCATTCAAGGAAACAAACCTTACAACTGGAATGAACCATGTAGAAGAAAGAGTATCCAGGATTCAAATAAAGTATTAGACCACACACGAAATAATATGAAAAGGTTTTTAAGGCACAGGAAAAGACCATGTAGGAAGTGGGGGACACTGTTAAGGGACAAAAACTTAATTAATTAATTTATTTAATTTAGATCTCCTGAGTAAATTGGAAGTGTGGGGGTCATGTGAGAGGGTAGACAGGGAGAGGGAAGGAAGGGAAGGAGCAGAGAAAAATGCATAGCTCAATAAGAACAATTAAAAAAAGAAAGGTTATTTTAAAAGGGCAAAACTTATTATAGGCATAGATGTGAGAGAAGAATCTCACGTTGTTGGGGAACCTTGTTAGTCAATCATCTTTAAGAGGTGGGTCTTACCAGGATATTAATCCACATACCTTCGAACACCTGATTTTTGACACTTATGCTGCAGAGGCTGTGGGGAAAAGGGAGCACTTCCGCATTGCTGGTGGGAATGCAAGGTGGTACAGTCCCTTTGGATGTCAGTGTGGCGATTTCTCAGACAATTAAGAAACAACCTTCCTCAAGACCCAGTAATACCACTTTTGGGTATATATCCAAAGAATACTCAGTCGTGCCACAAGGACATGTGCTCAACTATGTTCATAGCAGCATTGTTTGTCATAGCCAGTACCTGGAAACAACCTAAATGCCCCTCGACCAAAGAATGAATAAGGAAAATGTGGTACATTTACACAATGGAGTACTACACAGCAGAAAAGAATAAGAACATCTTGAATTTTGCAAGAAACTGGGTGGAGCTAGAAAACACTATTTTGAGTGAGGTAACCCAGACACAGAAAGACAATTATCACATGTACTCACTCATAGGTGGTTTTTAAACATAAAGCAAAGAAAACCAGCCTACAAACCACAATCCCAGAGAACTTAAACAACAATGAGAACACTAAGAGAGACATAGATGGATCTAGTCTACATGGGAAGTAGAAAAAGACAAGACCTCCTGAGTAAATTGGGAGGATGGGGACCTTGGGGGAGGGTTGAAGTGGGGAAGGGAGAGGCAGGGAGGGGATCAGAGAAAAATGTAGAGCTCAGTAAAAATCAATTTAAAAAAAGAAGATAATGTCAAAAAAAGAGGTGGGTCTTAGTTAAGGCGTGGCTTCGCTGGGACCCAGGGTAAAACACGTGTACCTCCAGGTACTTGCTCTCTGCACCTTTTCCTGCAGGACACTGCTGTGCTTGGATTTCTCGTTTCCTGTTTTGTGAGTTTTCCCCTTATAATAAATAAAATATAATTGTTTTATCCTGAGCTAGTCTGGTTATTTCAACACACGTTAATGGCATAAACCATGTCTTCAACAAAATCATAGAAGAAGAAAACTTCACCAAAGTAAAACAAAGCCATGCAGATAAAAGCTCATAGAGCACCAAATGAACAAAACCAGAGAAGAAACTCCTCCTGGCATATTGCAGTTAAAACACTAAGTATGAAAGACAAAGAAAGCATACTGAAAGCTGAAAGAGAAAAACATAAGTCACATATAAGGGAAAACTGAACCCTAGACAAATGACTACAGGCAGCTAAGGAATGCTGGGAGTGGGAGAATTGTCTTCCCTGGAGATGAGCCTCCTAATTGTTATCCAATACCAGCTGCTCAGTATTATGTATATACTAATAAATATATATATGTATGTATGTATGTATGTATGTGTGTGTAAATGTAAATAAATAGCAATAAAAGATAAATCAACATATGTATTTATCTGTTTACATACATATGTAACAATAACAGTTAAATAAAAAGAGGCCTTCAGCTGAAGAAGAGGCAAGGAGAGCATGGATAGGCTTGGAGAAAGGAAAAAGAAGGAAGAAAACTATGCAATTGTATTTTAATTTAATTAAGCAATAAAAATTAAAATAAGTAAATAAAAACTTTTACCTCATCTCTCTCTGAAATCTCTGACGCCCTCAAACTTTTATCTGCAAGCCAGAGCACTCTAAACTTACCATAGCATTTCAAACACAGTATGTTCTCATTTTCTTTTTTTATTGAAAATAGATATTTTTTTGATACAATACAACCTGACCAGTTTCCTCTCCCTCCACTCCTCCCAGCAGTCTCCTCTCCTCTCCCCCAGATCCATTTTCTCTCTGTTTCTTTCACCTTCAAACAAACAAGAAACATTTGGCAATAATGAATACCAAACTTGAGGGTAATAATAGTCAATAAGTGTGCTATGCACAAATAAATGATCATGTGAATGATTGGATGAAATTGGTCATTTGGGGAACACAAATTAAAAGACAATTAGGAATGAAAATATAGCTAAATTACTGTATAAAAGCGGTTTCTGAAGACATAAGTACAAAAATAAGGAAGGTTGTCATTTGTAAAGTTTGTTTTACTAGACTGGTAATGTCCAGGCGGGCTTCTTTGTTCCACAGGACCCTGAGCCCTAACTCCCTCCCTCCCTCCTGCAAGATCACCCACCCACCCCACCCCACCCCCGGCCTCTTTGTTCTACAGGACACTGCACCTCTACCCCCACCCCCACCCCCCACCCCTCCTCCCTCAAGATAGCCCTTTCCTCAGTAGGGCTTTGATAACCCAGCACACTCTCTTCCTGCACTGAGATCGT
>PVIU01034185.1:0-11605 GCA_004026605.1 Ondatra zibethicus | reverse complement strand
GAAGTTATACCTCCGTGCACCATAATACCGAGGTCAGTTTCTTAGTACTTAGAAGTTATACCTCCGTGCACCATAATACCGAGGTCAGTTTCTTAGTACTTAGAAGTTATACCTCCGTGCACCATAATACCGAGGTCAGTTTCTTAGTACTTAGAAGTTATACCTCCGTGCACCATAATACCGAGGTCAGTTTCTTAGTTTGGCTTTGGTTTCTATAATAAATGGATCTCCAAGGGTTGCTCTTCCTGTTGAGTGTTCAGAGAGATGTCTTCATGTGCTTTGATGCTGAAGTATATTTTCCTCAGTCTCCGTGGCTTTCCCCTTTGACATGCCCTAGCAGGCAGGAAGTCTACATGTTGAGCTCCCTTTGCATGGTTCACCATCTGCATGCGGCTGACACGCACTCTCCCCTCGGCAGCCCCAGCTCTCAGGTCTCGTCAAGTTGTGCTTCCTTCCCCTCTAACATTCAGAATTGATTCAGTACATGAAATCCTACCATCCGCAGCAGACAGTGATGCCTGGACCTTTCCTAAGATGCTCGCATCTCTAACCTCCTCCTCTCATACCTGCACTCTCTCTCATTCATGCTTTGGTGCTGACACACAGATATGACACCATGTGCTTCACAGTGATTCTCAAGCGTGAACATTATTTTTCTTTTTCTCTAAAAGATTTCTTTTTAATTTTATGTGTGTGAACATTTATCTGAATGTGTGTATGTGCACCATGTTCATGCCTGGTATCTTTGGAGGCCAGAAGAGGGCGACATATCCCCTGGAACTGGAGTAGAGACTATTGTGACTGCTGGGAGTCAAAGTCGGATACTCCACAAGAATACCCAGTATTCTTCATGGCTGTGCTATCTCTCCAGCCCTACTTCTCGTTCTTAGAGAGCGAAAAGCCCTCATTCACCAGAGCTTACCATTGATGTTAGGATGATACTTTAAAGGCTTGAAACCTACTGTAACTCTTGCACAACTGTAGAAGCAAAAATCACAAGTTAAATACACTAGTTTACGAAATTACTAACATTCAAACCAACAACTTAAATTTGATGCTGAGATTAAGATTTGCTGAAATGAGATCACCCTCAAAACAGAAGAGTGATGCTGATGGATCCAGAAAGCTATGGACAGAGTGTGTGCATCTGTCTTATGTGAGCATCTGTATGTCTGCATGTGATTGAATACCTATCCTGCCCTGAATTATGTGATACCCACTTCCCTACCACTCTCCTCCAATCTGCAAACAACAACCTTTGCTTCTCAGGCATGCTTTGATGTTATTTGGCTTTTATTTTTCTTTTTGTGTGTTGAATGTATGAGTGTGTGTGAGTTTGTGAGTGTGTGTGTGTGTGTGTGTGTGTGTGTGTGTGTGTGTGTGCGCGCGCGCGCGTGTGCTTGCATGTAGACCAAAGGTTGGTATTGGGTGTCTTTCTCTGTTGTTCTTCACACTTTAATATTTTTTAATTCAGATATAATTAATCACTTACCCCCTTTCCCTTCCTTTTTTTCCAACCCCTCCCATATTTCACTCCCTCTTGAAATCATGACTCCTTTTTTTTCCAGTTATCATTGCTTGCATACATACATGCATGCTGTCTGCTCAGTCTGTTTTGTATTACTTGTATGTATATGATATCAGGACTGACCATTTGGTATTTGTCTTAGGGTTTCTATTGTTATGAAGAAACACCATGACCACAGCAACTCTTACAAAGGAAAACATTTAATTGAGATGGAGGCTTCCATTTCAGAGATTCAGTCCATTATCATCATGGTGGGATGAAGTAGAGCTTGAATAAATTAACCCCACACTAACTCAGAATTGAGGGCAATAAAGACATGGTGCTAGAGCGGTAACTGAGAGTTCTACATCTTGCAGGCAACAGGAAGTGAAGTGAGTGTCACACTGAGTGAAACTTGAGCAAGAGAGACCTCAAAGCCCACCCCACAGTGACACACTTCCGCCAACAAGGCCACACCTCCTCATACTATCACTTCTTTTGGGGGCCATTTTCTTTCAAATCACCACACTCCACTCCATGGCCCCCAAAATCTTGTAGCAATATCATAATGCAAAAATGCATTTAGTCCAACTTCAGAAGTCCCTATGGACTGTCACAGTCTCAACAGTCTTTAAAAGTTCAGTCTTTTCTGAGATTCATGTAGTCTCTTAACTATAATCTCCTATAAAATCAAAGTCAAAAAGCAGATTACATACTTCCAACATATGATGGCACAGGATATACATTACTATTCCAAAATGTAGGGAAGGGAGCATAGTGAGGGAATACTGGACCAAAACAAGACCAAAAACCAACTGGGCAAACTCCAAACTCTGCACCTCCATCACAAACTCCAAACTGCATCTCCATGTCTGATGTCAAAATGCTCTTCAGATCTCCAACTCCTTTCAGCTTTGTTAACTACAACACACTTCTTTCTCTTGGGCTGTTTCCATGCCCTGTTAGCAGCTCTCCTCAACAGGTATCCCACTGCTCTGGCATCTTCAACATCTTGGGGTCTCCAAGGTAATCCAGGCTTCAACTTTATATCTTCACGCGTTGATCTCTCTAGGCCTCCATTCAGAGACACCCCTGACACATGCCTGGCCTCAGCAGCTTCTCTTCGTCCTTAGTTTAAGGTCAGCATGGACTGTACAGTGAGACCCACCCCCCCAAAAAAAAACAGAAAAAAAATTAAACTAACATTTTCACAGAAAATTTCAATATTTCTAGGAATTTTCCTTTTCCTTAGAATTCCGGGCAAGAGCAGGGCCTTCAGAGATGCTTGCTGGGGTTTCCTGTTCATGGCTCGTACACCTCACAAAACATTTCCCAGCCCAACCCAAGGACAGATTGAGGTAGAAAAGGAGAAAGAACTCTCCTTGCAGCTGTAGCTCATCAGAGGACAAGCAGGGAACCCTACTGCTAAAGCCTGTGTTGACTCAACAAGCTGAGTGGTTGTTAGGAGTGTGGGCGGCATTCACAGCTGGATCTGCAGGTCTGGGCAGAAAGGCGTGTGTGGGGAGGTCGTGATGGGAGACAGGGTTTCCCTGGCCAGGTCGGCCTCCTGGGTCCTCCACTCTGCTGTGTTCCGCCCCTGGAAGCCCGAGTAGCCAGCCTTTCCCAGCCAGTCTGGTTCTGTCACAGTGACAGCCATGAGCCCCATTAGCCCGTTTACCAGGCACTCTCCAATTTTCTGAGATGTAAGCATCTCGGAGCCGATCACAGAAATGGCAGCAGCCCTTGGGCAGGAGACAAACATCAGAGCCTGTGTTCCATTAGGAAATCATCCCTCTTAACTGTTTGTAAAAGAAAGCTAATGGTTGGGGCCATCTGACAACAACCATTGTAAGAACTTTATTACCTAAGTAGTCATCTCTCTTCCACCCCCTCACCTGCCTCCCTGCCTGCCTCTCTTCCCCTCTCTTTCTTCCCTCCACCCCTTCCTCTCCTGCCTCCCTTCATTTCTTCCTTTTCAGAAAGGCTACGTTAAGGCCATACATTGAGATTAACTTGTTTGACTGACTTACCTATTCGGATTCCTCAGCTTAAAATCATTTTGGCAGGAATGTTACCTATGCCAGCTCTGTTCCACTTGCAATGTTTTGTATATAATAAGGGCTCAGAATTGTGTATACTGAATATGGCCTGTGTAATCAGATGAAAGTAACGTTTCCTGGCAGAAACATTGAAAACCATTGTAGGTAATGACAGAAGTGAGTCCATGCACATTGCTTTCCTCGTTGCTGATTTCTCCCAGTAACTGTTAAAAAAGAAAAAAAAAACCTCATTTTCCCCTAATAATTATTTTGTTGTTGTTGTTGTTTTTAAGATTTTATTTGTAGGGGCTGGAGAGATGGCTCAGCAGTTAAGAGCATTGCCTGCTCTTCCAAAGGTCCTGAGTTCAATTCCCAGCAACCACATGGTGGCTCACAACCATCTGTAATGAGGTCTGGTGCCCTCTTCTGGCCTTCAGGCATACACACAGACAGACTATTGTATACATAATAAATAAATAAATATTTTTTTAAAAAGTTTATATTTGTAAGCTGTAGTGTAGTGCTAGCAGGGGCCAGAAGAGGTCATCAGATCCTTTGGAGCTAGAGATGTAGGTGGTTATGAGCCCCTGAATGTGGGTGCTGGGAACCAAGAGCAGTGTATGGGCTTAACCTCTGAGCCCCCTCTCTAGGCCCCTCGCTTAATTTTATTTATAAATATAATTTGACTTCTTACAAATTAAACAAATTACTGTTCTAGGATCTTTCTTCTCTTTTTATTTTCAAAAGTAAAAAGTGTAAATGTTGCCAGGCAGGGAATGACACACGCCTTTAATCCCAGCACTCAAGAGGCAGAGGCAGGCAGATCTCTGTGAGTTCGAGGTCTGGTCTATAGAGCAAGTTCCAGGACAACTTGGGCTACATAGAGAAACCCTGACTTGAAAAACAAAACAAAAGTATGAATGTCACTTGCCACTCTCTGGCCTGTCTCATAGACCAGTTCTCTGATATTCTCTTTTTCATGACTGGGAAATTCTAGGAAAAAGGATTTACGGAGCCAGACCCTCCCCGACTAAAAGCGAGCTTTCTTTCCCTTTTGATGGCTCAAAATAAGCAACACTGTGGAGAATGCTCCCACGGTGTGCAAGCAGGGGTCACGTGTGTAAGGAGGTAGTGAATTAAAAGACATTTAGGGATGGTTATGATTAAATACTTTACCCACAAAAAGAAAATGCAAAGTAGAGAAAGCTTCTTGGTTTGGGAACTGGGAACTCAGTCTGGGCTGTGCGTGCACGAGCTGTGAAGGCAAAGTGCGGAGTAAACGTGCGTGGATCCCGGGAGAAAGCTGCCCTCAGCCAGGCTGTGTGCTGCCATCCTGTCGCTCAAGGGACCCTGACGATGTCTTACACTTTTCAGTCCTTTAACCTGTGCTTTGTTGTCATTGCTCGCCTCTTAGCGCCGTGTTGCATGCGCATGTGATGTAGAGGTTATGGTTTCCTGCTTTTAGACTGTGCTTCTGGCAGCCTTCTCGCTGTGGTGCATCTATGTCTTGGACATTCACGAGTGTTTGCCTTCCGACCAGCCATCTAGACAGGTGGTGTTCTGTCCACTGATGTCCTTGGTGTTCCAGGGAAGCTAGCTATCTGCTTTGTGGTTGTATACATCCAGGGAGACCTGGTAGACTAACAAGCCTGGTGCCAGTGTTTCCTTAGGGAAGCCATGAAGCCGTGAGATGAGATATGCTCATGACCTACACAGCAGCACTCACTTCAGCAGGTGGCGCTCTTTTACCTTTGAAGGCTATTCTCTCCTGGTCTCCTGGGCCCAGGGCCATACCTTGCTGGCAAGAGGGTTTGTAGGGTAGCATTGGCTCATGAAGCTATTGTCTGTCCTGGTTAGGGAAGGCTAGTGGGCACTGGCACACCTGCTGCCAGTGACAGCCCTTGGGCAATAGTGGAGGGCTGCCATGGCCATGTCTGTGCAGAAGTGCCAACCACCCATGGAGAGGCAGCATCCCAAGAGTCGTAACAGGTTTGCTGGTGCCCCAGAGGATGGAGGACACCGTGAGGGGAAGAACAATGAAAATTGGGAGCCTACATTCTTTTCGATGCTAACATTTTACTTATTATATGTTTCTATGATATACATATTTATATATATATATTGTTATCATACACTTATAAATACATGTATTCTTATGCAGCTTGCATTTGTGATGCTGTTCCTGAAGCATTCGTACCATATGGAATAGTTTGGGCAGGATGCTCTGAAGAAAGAATTGTGGGTAGAGTAATAATCTTGGGGTAGGAAATACATTAGATTTGAGGAGGTAAATGAGATCCGTTGAATGAGAGCACATACCAACTGACATTGCTGAGAGCTTCATTCTGTTTGGCTGGCAGTAGAATCTTCCAAAGCTACATGAGTGCTTCCAATAGGAAGACTTGAATGCCTGTTTTAATTTTCAGTGAAAGCAACAACAATTTTGTTAAAGCTGTCATGTATTTGTCTGTCCTTGAACTGATATTTCTTTATTAGTTGATTTTATTTTGTTGTTGTTTTTGTTTGTTTTGTTCTTTGAGACAAGACCTCATGTAGATCAGGCTGGCCTCAAGGTTGCTCTACAACCACTTATGACTTTGAATATGTGTCCTGTCTTCACCTTCCAGCTGCTGGCACTATAGATGTGCACCGCTGTGCCCAGTGTAGGTGCTGAGGACTGGACTGAGGACGTCCTCCGTGCTAGGCTGGCGCTCTGTCCACTGAAAACTGCCTCAGCTAACTCTTTGAATGTCAAGCATTCTGCGAGCTGCTTAGCTCTGTGAAGATAAAGCCAACCAGCTCCTGCCTGTGTAGCAGTAAGGTGGTGTGTGGTGGCGGCTGTCTTTGATGTTTCGGTAGTAGACCAGGTATGCAGCACTTGACTTACCCATATACCTCACGAGTTACTCTTGCTGAATGGTAGGACCAAAAAGTGACTACAGGTCCTTGATTTCCCTCATTTTTTCCCTTTCATAAAAAACTCAAATAGTGAAGTTTTTCACGAGTGTAAGATACCAAGTGGCGGTCACATCCCCTCCCTCCCCAGCTCTCACCCCATGAGCTGACTGCTCTCTCATCCTTTGTCTCTCTTCACTGGGAACTACCCTGCTGTCTCCTTATGATGAGAGTCTTCACATCGATGCCAAGAACAGTTTTCAGAGCAGTATTGAAAACAGTGACTCAAGTAATTGTGTTAGTGCTTTCTAGGTTATGGTGTACTTATTTTCAGAAGTATTTTATTATCCCTGCTATGTGACAGAAGTAAATTTTTATTGTAAGATATACATATAATGTGCTGGGCGTCAAACCCAGATCTCCGTGCATGCTACATGAGTACTCATAACTGAACTGCACCCATAGCCAAAACCAACTTTTTAAATTGTCTCTTTTGACTTAAAAACCAACCCCCTTTCAAGTCCTGTTATTATCGCAAAATCCAGTTATCTCTAAGGAAAATTTCAGTCCTGTTTTGAAGATGAAAATGTTTATTTGGATTTTATCATGGCTGCTACCGCACTTGGGAGACAGTTGTCTCATTGCACAACCGCCTGGTGGTATTGAAATGGCCCCTAAACGTATCCCAGTTTGAGAAAACACTATGGGGTGTATGGTATAAAGAACTCTGCTCTCTTTCCGAGGGGGTCCTAAGCCCAGGGTTGCAGAATCTGTGTAAAGGTGGTGAGGTTGACTGCTTGCGCCTGTGCGAGGGGGACCATTGCTCCGGCATTTCCACGCCCCATCTCTGCTGGCCTCACTAGGAAGTCATCCAGGCTGTGATGGGCTTCTGGCTTCTAAAGAGGAAAAACTTTGGTCTAATGTAAGTACAGTGTGTTCTCTTTGTTTTGCAGCTGGTTCTGTGAGGGGGTTGGGTGCAAGTGGGTTGAATAAAAAGAAAAATGAAGGCATTCACTGTGTGTTTCATGGAGGACAGCTCCCTGAGAGTAAACAGCATTTAAATAGTCTCCAAATGGCCCATTCTATATGAAGTCATGCAGGATGCCCCTTTGGACTGTCATTCTCCTTAAAATGGATCACTTTGTTTGTACTGTGTTTTCATGCCATTCAACCTTAAACCTCAAACGTGGACCTCATCAGGTCATGGTCCCAGTGCACATGTGGCAACCATAACCTTCACACATCTTTGCTTACGCCTTCAGAAAGTCTCCCAGAGTGGCTGGGAGAGGCAGCTGCAGAGCAGAGAGGTCACAAGCAGCGGCGGCAGCAGGGGCAAAGGCAGCGTTCAACACTGAGACCAGGGCTGTGCCTCGTGACTCTGTCTGCATTGTCCCTTTTGTTCCTCATGAGGTAGACACTATGATTGTCCTCCGGTACACATGAGGAAATTGGTGTAGCCAAAGATACAACATGCCTCAGCCAGCAGGTACAGAGCAGGAACTGGGCTAACATTTCCAGAGCCAGCACTGACCCATGACGTTCTGGAAAGAAGTAAACCCTTTACCAGTTGTGTCTGCATGGCAGGCTGACTACAAGTGACAGACTCTGGAATGCATGCCCTGCAGTCCACGCGGTACCCCCTGGCTGTAGGCAGGCTTTGAAGACTCACAGGAGACTGGCCCAAGAGCAACACAGCAGAGGCTTTTCTTCCTGGTGAGAAGTCTACAAATGTCCTCATAGTCCAAACTGAAAGCCCTTCCCAGAGCACAGGAAGTTCTCCACAGTCCAAGACTGGTGCTAGCACTGCCCAGGATTGGATCAGGACAGATGTGCAGGGACATAAATGTTCAAGAAACAGGATCAGGACAGATGTGCTCAAGAAGCAGGATCAGGACAGATGTTCAGGGACAGATGTTCATGGAGAGATGTTTGAGAAATGTTCCCTAGAAGCTTGGTGGGTCAGTCAGGGCCTTTGGAACTAGATCTCTAAGGGCTGACCAGCTGGTGTGCCCTGTGATGCTAGTGAAGCCAAGCAAATGTTTTCGTTTTTAAAGTCTGAGGGATAGAATGGTCTTCTCCAAGGAGGCAGCACTTCAGACAGATGTGCAGGCACAGGTTCTCTGTCGGCGTACTAAGAATCACATTCAGGAGCCGGGCGGTGGTGGCACATTGGCGCATGCTTGGAGGCAGAGGCAGGCAGATCTCTGTGAGTTTGAGGCCAGCCTGGGTCTGCAAGAGCTAGTTCCAGGACAGGCTCCAAAACTACAGAGAAACTGTCTCAACCCCCCCCCCAAAAAAAAGGAAGAAGAAGAAAAGAAGAGGAAGCATGCACACTCAGCTGCTGATGTTGTCAGGGTGCTTGTTCCCATGTGGGACGATGCTCAGTTTGTCCTGACATTCCCCAGAAGAATGAATTAGCAAACAGTGTGATTGTCAGCACACTAAAAAGCAAGCAAGCAAACACGTTCTTTCCGTTGTTTAACTTCAGAGAAGACCTTGGAGCAGCAGTGCTGGCTCCAGACGTCTGGGCTGGACCCCAGCTCAGCTTTGCTGTAGCTTTCTCTGTCTCACCCCAGACTCTGTGTTAGCGGAGTTCTACATACCTAGAACGAAGTTAAGCTGCTAGCGTGTTCTACATACCTTAGGTCCCCTTACTTCCTACGCCGTTGTGCCCCATTGTGCCTTCCCTACTGCACCGTGCGTGCCAGGTGATGGGTCGCCATAACATTGGCCTTCCAGTTCCTGGTGAACGTAGAAATTGCTTCAGTCCCTGCTTCTCCACAATCTCTAAAACTAAACAGACTGCAAAGGAGCAGGTAAAGCCCAGTGCCTGGCGCTGGCAGAAAGCCCTGGTGTGCAGTGTGCCGTTCCTGAAGGGATTCTTTTCAGGGGACTGCTGGTTCCTTATTTCTAGATTGCTCCTTCCCAGTTGTTGTATTTTATCATTTTAATAGTGTCTCAAGATTGAAGTATGTCCTTTTCCCTAGGCATGGTGACTTTCCCTTCCAATCCCAGCTCTGGGGTAGTTAAGAGAAGGGTTGCCATGGGTTTGAGGCCAGTCAAAAGAAAAAGATTTCCTTTTAATGATTTTAGTTATTTTACATTAAAATACAATATTTAAGAGTCAAATAATTGTCGCTTTCATTATATTCTTTTTCCCAAAGAGCAGTCAGTCATCTTGCTTTATCATTCTTCCTGCTTAAGAAATAACTACTTTCAGGTAGGCCTTGCAGGACACACCTCTACCCCCAGCTACTCCGGAGTCAGAGGCAGAAAGAGCTCTAGTTCAAGGCCAGCCCAGGCACTTAGTGAGGTTCTGTCTCCAAATAAAAAGTAACAAGAGGGTGGAGGGCATAGCACAGTTTTCGAGCGCTTGCCTTTGGGCAAAAATAAATAAAATAAAAAATGAAGTAATTACTTCTGCCTCTTGCTCCGCTTCTTGGCATTCCCCTCCCCCACATCCTTTGCTAAGGTGCTTGGTTACTCACAGATGGGCCTTCCCAGTGCCCCATCTTCTTGTGGGTCACAGGATTCGAGTTGGATCAGTGCCTCAAGTTTGTGTGTGTGAAAAGCCAGAGCCTTGTAGAAAAGCTGTAGTTATGCCATTTCTGGGTGTTCATTCTACTCGGAATTAATAATAGTGCTTTGGTGTTGCCCTGCCCCGTTTCCTTGGGTTTCTATGTGTTCATCAACCCTAGACTCTTTGGTCTCGGGAAGGGTTCTCGCTGGCCCTTAGGCAGCCTCCATGGGTGTGGCTCATGGTTCTGCAGGCATCCTTTCTTTCTCTCACCTCTTTTTGAAGCACACTTGTGTAGATGAATATGGGTGTGTAGGAGGTGGATGCTTTTAAGCTCTGTGTGTCTGAAATGTGGGATCTTCATTCTCCTGCTTCAATTTCTCAGCACCCTTAGTATGAGTAGCCTGTTCTGTGTCTCAGGGATTCTGTGCTCTTTGTATTTCGAGTCCCGTGGTCCCTTTTGGGATAATCCTCTGGGTTTTAATGGTCCTCTCCTACTTTCTCTGCCACGGTTTGGGGGACTTCTATTACTTGGATATTCGGCCTCCTAGCTGCACTTTCTTCTCCCTTATTCTTGCTGTTTGTTTTCCCTTGGCTTGGTTTGATTTGACATTTTGTTTGACCCTGTGGGAGATTTCTTTACCTCAATGTCTCATCTTATGCCTTGTTTGAGTCTTTCTTTTCTCCCATAAGGCTTTTTCTTTACCAATGATGTGCTTTCTGAGAGCATTTTTTGTAGGACTGCAATACATTCTCTTAATTCAGACTGTTTGTGTCTGGTGGTGGTAACATCTTGAGTGTGCTCACTGTCCTCCCTCCAGGTGTATTTTCTACTTACTTTCTTCTCTCAGCCTGGAACGCTAAATGGGCTTTCTGCAAGTGCCTTGAAGGTCCTTGGTTTGTCTAGATTTGGGAGGAGGACTTTAAGAAACAGACTGGCAGTCCTGAGTGCATACATGAGTCAACCTCATCACAACTGATCATAAGTCTCCAACGTGTGTCATTCTGCCTCTGCTCTTGGGTTGTCAGCTCCGTCAGAGTCCTCCTCCTGGACCAGAGCTTAGCTTCCAGCAATCTGAGACCCAAGTAAGAGAAGATGCTTGTGGTCCCAGCATCCTTCATGCCCACACTTACCTAGCCCAATCCACCTGATCCCAAGGCTCTTTTATAGCCCAGGCTGGTCTGAATGCAGTATGAAGCCAAGGACAAGCTTGAATTTCTGATCTCCCTGCCTCTCCCTCCTGAGTGCTGATATTGCAGGTATCTGCATGTGAGGCAAGTGCTCTCAACAACTGACCTACAGCCCTGGCTCCCAGGGTCTGGATTCTATCTTAAAGCAAAGCCCCAGTGATCCATAGTAAATTCTCAAAAGAAAACTGCAGGTGGTGACTAGCCCTAGCCCTTGGATTTAGATTTGGAATTTTTTTCTTTTAAATCAAAACTTTTCAAAATCAATCATATAAGGTGCTGGAGAGATGATTCATGCTTGAGAGCACATGTTGCTCTTGCTGAGGACCTGGGTTTGATTCCCAGCACATACATGGTGGCTCTCAACCGTCTGTAACTCCAGTTCCAAGGGATTTGCTACCTTCCTCTGATCTCTGTTGACACTAGATACACACACACACACACACACACACACACACA
>PVIU01034184.1:0-11590 GCA_004026605.1 Ondatra zibethicus | reverse complement strand
AGGGATGGGGGTGGGCCTTGGACTTCCAACAGGGCAGGGCACCATGCCCTCTTTCAAGGAAGAAGGGGGAGGGAGGAGGGGTGGGGGGTAGTGGGAGGGGACCGGGAGAAGGGGAAGAAAGGAAAAAAAATTTTTTTTATCTTTAATTATGTTCTTGAATGGAAAAAATAAAACAAAACAATGTATGGGAAAAAAAAAAGATTTCTTTACTAGAAACCTATCCCTATTTGTGGAGGACAGAATGCAGTTCCGTAGTCCAATATAATGGCTATAAGGAACAAGTAATGTGCTTTCTACTGTAGCACTGCTGGCCTGGTTGTTCCATAGACAGTCTCTATTCATGTTTCTGTGTTCCTATAAACATTCTCCCTGTCACAACAATGGAATCTTAGTTTTTTTAAGCACACATACATGCACATACACAATCATAAAGTTATTGCACAGAGACACTTCATCTGTGATATGAACATCTCAGGTGGTAAAGAAGGATTTTCCTCCTCGTGTACACATTTAAACGCAGGCTAAGTGGAAATAAAGCAGAATGACGGAGAATCAGGTAATAGCAGGTCTGCTGCTTATGCTGCTCCTCACTGCGATGTCATCATTGATCATCAGCCTCCTGGGATTTACGCCTGACTTTATGTAGTCTTGTCAGCAAGAACTGAAAAAATGCCAGCCTCTCTTGTAGCAGAGTCTCTCTGTCTCATAGGACTCACAATGATGCTATAGTTGTAGCTTCTATATGAATTATGTCAGAGTCACTGAACTCTCCTGGAACCAGGTTCTGAACAAGACAACATGCTGAGCGGTGAGAAAAGGAGGCGAGATGTGATTAATTGTCAAAGGAAAAGCACAGGAACATAACTCTCCTTTCTGACAGATGCTCCAATGAATGACAGAGTCAGGGGACAGCACTGCTAGAGATGTCTGGCCAAGTGCTTTATGCACCATGCACCCTTCCCCAAAGAGCAATTCCTTTCAAGGATGAAAGGAAAAATTTGCAAACTTCCATCAATTTCCAGAAATGTGAGGCACTCATATGCAACCCCCCAAAAATTATCTTCATGCCAGGCAAGACCATTAGGATTGAATTGAACAGAGGGAAACAGTGATTTGAGAATGAAAACTAAATATTTTCAATTATCTGTCATTGTTTCCTCTGCACCCTCTAAGTGTGGTCTGAAATTCAAATTGAGTGAAGCAGCTCAAATTTAAATCGCAAGTTGAACATTTATCTTATCATATGAACTGCTATTATGCTTCCTCTAAAATCTGCAATAGGAAATTAAATAAATTTGTGGATAACTCATAGACTCAGCTTGGGAGTTCAGCACGTATTGTGTTCTGCTCTTCAATAAATGTTTGTTGAAATCATTTACATGTTATACAGGAAACTATGCTAAATATGAAGATAAAAAGCAAATTTCTGGAAGATAAAAAGGAATAATTATTGTGCCTGTATTTTACTTATCCATATAAAATTTCTCCTCAAGAGAGCTAACAAATTGATGTCTATGTCTTAGTCAGAAGAGATTTTAATTAATTAAGCAATTAATTAATTAAAGATATTTTACACCATATAGTCCCTTACTTGTTTTGAATTTCAAAGGCTTCATATATATTGGATATTTCAGAAATTTAAATTTACACTATTGATAACATTTAGTCAATCCTGTATCATTTATTATTCTGCAAATAAAATGTTGTTGAAAGCTTGGAGATAAGTGTCTTCCTTTGTATTTTAACAAAAGTATAACAGATAATATATTTTACTGTGACTACTATTATATACCTTAATTGACTCTATTTGATTCACTCATAAGGTCCCCTAAACGCTGTGTCTTGGTGTGCTAAATATTTCAAGCTGAAGAAATTTGAGAAACAGCACATGCAAAAGCCCTTTCTAGGCTTCCCCACCGCTCTTACCACCGTCCTTCCCTGAACTAGGTCTTGAGGTCTTCATGCGAGGCTGTTCTCTTCTCTAAACCCAGAGAAGGGGTGTGCTCACCTCTGAAGTCCGGGAACATAAAGGAGTTTCTTCCTACTTATTACTAGTAGGGGCCACACCATTTCCTTATCCTATCTTAAACACCAGATTTAACTCTTATTTTGAATCTCATAGGCTCAAACTGGATCTGTTCCACATCTTTGATGTCCTGGTGGTCTTTCCAAGGGTCCTGACATCGCCAATATGCAACTGGTGCTATTTACCAGCTGCCTCCTGGACCCTCCTCAGGGATTCCACCCCTGCCATATGATACCAAACTGAGTTCTCTCCTAGATCCCTTCAATCCCAGGGCCTCCATTATAATTAAGGCTACACCTTCACCAATGGCCTTCCCTGGCCTCTCATAGTTCCAGGCCACAGTTAGTCATTCTCCGTAACCCCTTCAATTCTGCAACTTTCATGTCACCAAAACCAATACCACATGGCAGACATTTACATATTACCAAGGTTGAGATGCAGCCTTTCCCTACTCTGGACCATAACTTCTGTGTGCAGACCCTGAGAAAATACTTCCCAGAAGATCGTACCTCAAAGACACAGCTCTCCCATTAATCACAGACTTTTGCCCCACCTAACCAACAATGATTGTCCCAGTAGCTTTTTGCTTCCATAGTTTCTTTCTCTTTTTCTTTTCTTTTTTTTTTTTTATGGGTTTAGGGCTCAAGCTCGGGTCATCAGGCCATCTTACCAACTGAATTACCTCATCAGATCCTCTTTGTGTTTTACTTTGTAAAAATATGCTCTCAGATATTGCTGGCCCCTTCAAATCAAGGCCTGAGGTCCATTTTCTACTCTGAGCAGAGTTTAATAGTGAAAGGTGGGTATTCTAAGGTTATGACTTAGATGATGCTGATAGCAAAGTGGAAGGAACATGTGCAGCCTGCACACAGGAGAACTGCTGTTACACCTGCATCTCTAATGCTTTACATTAGTAGCCTTATCTAATACTCTGTATTCTTATTCACTATTCTTTATTCTTGTTCAATATTCTGAATTCTTTTTTGGAGAAGGGATTAATAATTAAATTTTTATATTAAATATTGTTTATTCATTTTACATACCAAACATAGTTTTCCCTCCCCTCCTACTGTTACTCACTCCTTGCCCCTACTCCACCCCTATCCACTCCTCAGAAAAGATAAGGCCTCCTATGCGCCCTCAACAAAGCCTGGTCCATCAAGATGAGGCAGGACCAAGCCCCTCCCCTTGGCATCAGGCTAAGCAAGGCATCCCACCATATGGATGGACCCCAAAAAGTCAGCTCTTTCACCAGGGATAGATCCTGGTCACTACCAGAGACCCTCAAAACAGACCAAGCCACACAACTGTCACCCACTTGTAATGGGCCTAGATCAGTCCCATGCAGGCTCCCCAGCTGTCAGTCTGGAGTCTGTGACCTCCCACGAGCTTGGGTCAGCAGTCTCTGTGTATTTCCTCATCATGATCTTGATGCCCCTCCCTTGCTCATATAATCCCTCTTCCTTCTCTTCTACTGGATTTCTGGAGCTGGACTGGGTGCTTAATTATAGATCTGCTTCTATCAGTTACTAGATGAAGTTTCTATGATGATAGTTAGGGTACTCACCCATCTGATTAGAGGGGAAGGTCAGAAGAGGTACCCTCTCCAATATTGCTAGGAGTTTTAGCTGGAATCATCCTTGTGGATTCCTGGGAATTTCCCTGCCACCAGATATCTCTATAACCCCAAAATGACTCCCTCTATCAAGATTTATCTTTCATTGTTCTCCCACCTATCCCTTCCCTAATTCAACCATCCTGTTCTCTCATGTTCTCATCCCTCATCCCTTTCCCTCTACTGTGCCCAACCCCCAGTTTTCCCAAGAAAGTTCTTCTATTTACCCTTCCCAAGGTAATTCATGAATCCTTCTTAGGGTACTCCTTGTTATCCTGCTTCTTTGGAACTCTGGATTGTAGCCTGGCTATCCTTTGCTTTACAGCTAGTATCTTCTTATGACTGAGTACATACTGTGTTTGTCTTTCTGGGTCTGGGTTACCTTACTCAGGATAATTTTTTTTTCTAGTTCCATCCATTTGCCTGCAAATTTCATGATGTTGCTGTTTTTAACAGATGTGTAATACTCCATTGTGTAAATGTACCACATTTTCTTTATCCATTCTTTGGTTGGTTGAGGGGCATTTAGGTTTTCTGCAGATTCCAGATATTATGAATAATGCTTCAATGAACACAGTTGAGCAAGTGTCCTTGTGATACGATTGAGCATCCTTTGGGTATATGCCCAAGAGTGGTAATGTTGCGTCTTGAGATAAACTGATTCCCAATTTTCTGAGAAACTGCCATGTTGATTTTTCAATGTAGCTATACAAGTTTGCACTTCCACCAGTAGTGGAGGAATGTTACCTTCACTCCACAAGCATTCCAATATAATCTGTCATCAGTGTTTTTGATCTTAGCCATTCTGACAGGTGTAAAAACAAAGCTATCTCAGAGTTGTTTTGATGTGCATTTCCCTAATGATAAACGATGTGCAATTCCTTAAATGTCCTTTGGACATTTGAAATTCTTCTGTTGAGAATTCTCTATTTAGATCTGTACCCCATTTTTGATTGGATTATTTGGTAATTCAATGTCTAGTTTCTTGAGTTTTTGTATATTTTGGAGATCTGTCAGATGCGAGGCTGATCTTTTCCCATTCTGTGGACTGTCATTTTGTCTTATTTTCCATGTCTTTTGCCTTACAGAAGCTTCTCAGTTTCAGGGATGCACTTGCTTCAAGGCATCTTCCTTAGCTATTTCACATACGGAACTATTTCTCATTTACAGCCCAGCTTAAATTTTATGTCCTCACCTCGCATTTGCCTTCAAGAAGTTCCTTTAGTATTGCATTCCCTCTTATTTTATATTATAGCTCTTCTCTATTTTTTCAATTAGTTCCTTGTATGTTATTCATTTTTTTCACCTTCCAGTGAGCTCCATGGCCATAAGAACCATGGCTCTCCTATTCATTGTTAAATTCCCAGCATATAAAATAATTCACATTACACAAGAGACTCTGCAAGTACTTGTCACTTTAAGCATCTTATTAATACTTTCTTTAATTAAGGAGAAAAAGAAAAGAAGGCTGTAAATAAGCTCAGTACTTTCAAAACAATCTTATATCAAATTCTACCTTAAATTCTTTGAGTGGATGGAGACCATGAATATGCATATAGAATCAAGTAAACCTTTATCTGCATCATCTCTGCAAACCATTGAAACAAAACATAGAAATGCATATATTTAAAGAATTAATTACATTAAATGGACATGTGGTTAAAATCTGTATATTTTATTAAGAACAAACAAATTCATGGCATGTTGTATACACACACACTCATAGTAGTGATAAATACTAAGCTAAGCATTTAAACACATAGGCTAATTAAAAACTAACAATAATCTGATTCATGCAGTATAGCCTTTTCAAGGAGGAAATTACCTCTGAAGAATATCTAAAAGCACCAGATAAACAAACAAGCATCTGGAGATCTTATATGACTGTGCCAATGCCCTTGATGATTGTTTTGAATCACGTCAGTGTTGATTTGCCACAGTGAGCACTGTGGGAAATCATGTCTGAATCAGAAAATCTTCTGATCTACAAACTCAAGACTATGCCCATCCATCCTTCCCTATAACCATAGTATCCACGAGAATGCTGTCATGCTGAAATTTATTTTATTTCTAAGAGAGCATAAGGTCTTCTTCATGCCCTCATCTCTTAACCAGTGAATACCAGGAACAGGTAAATATCAAATCAGAAAAAGCAATAGCATTAAATGCTTTAATTAATCAAATAATACTCAAATATATAGTTATACACTATGCAACATATGCTTTTATTAATTATATAATTAAGTAAAATTAATAATTAAACATATAAAACTCTCAAGTATAGGTTTTGGTAAATGCTAGACAATAGGTTGAAGAATTACATCCTGACTATCTTTACAAAATATAAATATTAAAAGCATTCAGCAACAGACACAAAGAACTCATTGGTTGAGAGGTCTACTTCTGGAAACAACAGAATAACAAAACTTTAATTACCTTCTTTACATAAGCAAGTAGAAAATAACATAAGTATGTATTAAATGACTTTCAGATACTGGATATAAGATAAGCATGTGATTCCTAAGGAAAAAACAAATGAGTTTAGTAGTATAATTGTCCTGCCTCTTTTCAGAGAGACATTTTAAACTGTAGAACAAGAGAGAAATTTAAGCAGAGCATGGAATTTTCTGAGTCAGAAATACAAAAAAAAAAAAATCAAAGGTCAATGACTGTTGGCAGAGGGTGCTCACTTGTTCCCAGCAGCCCAGACCCAAAATAACCACACAGAAGCTATATTAATTGCAATAGCGTTTGGCCAATACCTTAAGCGTATTTCTAGCTAGCTCTTACATCTTAAATTAACCCATTTCTATTAATCTGAGTATCGCCATGTGGCTGTGGCTTACTGGGCGAAGTTCCAGCCTATCTGTCTCCTGTGGCAGCTATGTGGTGTCTCACTGACTCCACCTACTTTCTCCCAGCATTCAGTTTAGTTTTCCTGCTTAGCTCTATTTTGCCCTATCCCAGGCCAAAATAGCTTCTTTGTTCATTAACCAATATACAGAAGGACTTCCCACACCAAATGACAGATACAGCAAGAAGCAACAGGGCAGGATTCCAGAAAGGAAGAAGATCTACAAAATCAAAAATAGCTAGGAAATAGCAACTGTTGGGCAAAGGTAAGGACCCTTGGGGTAGTCAGGAAAGATCCAAGGGGTTAATTCTTCATAGTAAGACTGAATTACTTTAGATCAAAGTTAATTTAGGAACCAAATGTGAGTGCATTAACTGGAATTCTATGAAAACAAACTTGACCCATGACTAGAATCCCAGAACTACCTAAGCAAAAAGAGAAAGATCATAAATTTGAGGCTAGCCTGAACAATGTAGGGTATTTAAGGCCTTCCTGAGCTATATAATAAGTCCTCAAAAAAATAAACAAGGACGGGAGATAACCCTGAGTGGTTAGATATTCTTGTATACATAGGCCCTGGGTTTGATCCCCATGACTGCAACACCTCCCTCCCCTGATTACACTTTCTTTCAAGGTAAACAATAAAATTCAGACATTCAACCATGGAAAATTCACCATCTACCACCCAATAAAAATTACTAGATATTTTTCAACAGGAAGTATTTATTAACATTCAAAAGAATAATTATTCAATAAAAATACATACACCAAAGATAATGAAACTGGAAAGCAAAATGTCAAAATCGATATCATAACTCTCTCCAAATAGGTAAGTAAAAGCAACACAATGAAGGAAGTAGAAAATTTTTTTAAAGGACCAAATGGAGTCTGGATGTGAAAACATGGTTTCTGAAATTAAAAAAAGAAACTTAGCTAGAAAGGAGTAATAGGATTTTAAATGCTGCAAAAGTAAGATAAGACAGACAATAGAAACCACTCAAAGGGAAGAGGGAGGAAAATGGTTGATACAAGAAAGAGCATTTGTGAACTGTGGAATGATACAGACCAACTTTAACACACATATGAATGTGATCCTTGAAGCTGAGGAAAAGAAAGCAAACAAAAACCTTCTAGAATACACATTTAATGAAATTTATAAATCCTTTACTTAAGAAGCTCTACAAATTACCTACAAGATAAAATAAAAACAAAATGACCATTTTCCCTTTGTTACTCTCATCTTGGGAGGTGCTTATCAGTTGGCTTTGACCCTGTGGTGACACATCATGGTGGAAGCATGTAGTGCCACAAAACCTCCTTTTCAGGAAGTGTAAAATAACAAAAGGAGAGGGATAGGAATGCATTTCAGCCCCTAGCATGCTTGCACAGTGTGCATGATGCTCTGGCTCAATTGAGCATCCTTGTCCAGACTGCATGATGCCCTGGGTCAGTCCTCGGCACCACATGAACTCAGAGAATATCACAGGTCTATACTGTAGTGCAGAAGGTGACAGTTGGAGGATAAAAGAGCTCAAAGTCATCCTTGCTCATGAGTTGGGAGCCAGTTTGGGACATACGAGACCCTGTCTCAAATTAAAAAGAAAAAAAAACAGAAATGGGGGGTGAGTTTCAAGTACCACCATCTCTTTAAAGGCCATAATAACCTGAAAAGCAGCCTCTAGGCCCATCTTGTAGTTATATGTAAAGTTAGGCTCTGTGTTTGGCTTTGAGTGAAACGTTTCAGCAAAACATTTGCAATGTTTTTGTTAATCAGTAGAGGCTGAGAAATTGTTTTGAGACTGTTTAAACCTTGAAGAAATGTCTCTCTGGACAATCTGCGCTTGGTGCAATGTGAGCACTTGCAGCTGTTCTTGGTCGTATCTTGGTCTTAAGACACTCCTGGTAGACCTGGCGTTCTTACTTTTGGTTATGACTAGCCATGGTCAAAAGGGACTGAGATTTGTGCGGGTTGTCTTCTCTCATTGACAGCAAAAGAAAGATGACTTTGGTAGGTGGAACTTTTCCTAGCTCCAATTAACCTTGTATATGTTTGAATAAAGTAGCTGGAGTGAGTTAGCTGGGTGTTGGTCTTTTCCAACAAGCCTGGACCCCTCAGTTCCTTTAGAAAATGGAGGCTTAGCATCTTGGCGAGCTTCTGTTTCTATTGTGGCACCTACAATCAACAATAAACAATGCCATCTCAATATTTTACCACTTCCCAGTAGCACCAAGCATTTCATACATGGGTTTTGGGACATTCTAGATTCAAACTGTACTGAGTACCCAAATGACCTATCAGTGAGTATGTTCACATGCTACATGTTGGTGGAAGGTAAATGCATATGTTTCATCAATACCCAGGCTTGAACTACTGAAAATCTCCTATTTGATTATGTGTTTTCTCTGATTCAGAGTCCTTTAGTAGCAACGGTCCCTGACATAAGGAATAGCAGAGATGACAGACAGACATTCCCTAACTTAGGGGCATAACTCAGGTGTAAATTTGCATTGTTTTGAGTCATAAATTTAGATGTTTTCTTGTTCTATCATTTATATTACGTTACATAAGTTAGTTTTCCAACACTAAAGAACTATATACTCCAATTTTCAAAGAAATCACTACATGACAATAAGAATTGAGAAACTTATTTCCTACAAGATTGACTAAATTTGCAGATAGGGGTAACTATCAATTAATTGGAAGTCAAAGCAAATTCATTCTAGTTCATCAGCCCTGAGCTTTTAATAACTAAGCAAAGAGTAAGCCAATGTAAAATTATGTGCTGTATACAAGAACCACACGTCTGGAATAAATGTACTGACCTGCCTGTTCACTTCATAGTAACATAACCCTGTATTTGTGACTCCAGACCTGGCTCACATCTATAGAACCAGACAATAACCACTAACAAAACTTCGTCTCCATAGCTCTGAAAGAAACAGCACATCTTTCTTTTTTTCTCAATATTTTCTACTTTACTGCAGTATGCATCAAGGATTTCTATGTTAACAAAGGGCAAAGTATGGGTTACTGCTCCCTTCCCACTCAGAACCAACTCACCAGTCTACTGTAGTGTGCAGCTTTCCCATTGCATACTCTTCAACACCCCCTTTTCCCTAACATGCAAGATATTGCTTACAATGGGTATTCCATTGCTTATCTTTCTAAATATTGTCTAAATTCAAATAAATGTATCCGAAAACGTCCACCATTTTCTAGGGAAACAGCTATCCATACAACACAGAAGGCTCATAAAATGACTAAAATTTCCAGTACTATGCTTTAGCTACTTAAATTCACTGCTTTAAAAATAATACTTTTGAGACAGCAATTATGCTTCTAAATTTTATTCAAGAAAATGATCATAGAGATGTTCAAATATTCAGCTTTAGTTTTATCCATGAAAACAGTTATGTTTGTACTGTATATAACCATCTGTGTCATTAAAGATTTCTTTCCAGAGAGACAAAGAACTAACATTGTCTTAACTTTTTATTTCTAAAGGGTGAGCATGATAAGTCTTATTTCTGTATTGGAAATATAATTTTATTTTTGCATAAACATTCTGCAATTACTTAGGTAAAGACAATATCTATGGTTGTAGTGGTTTGAATAAAATGGCCTCCATTGGCTCATATATTTGAATGAATCACAGAGAGTCACTCTCTGATAGGGATTAGGAGTGTGGCCTCATAGAAGAAAGTGTGTCACTGGGGGTAGGCATCAGAGTTTGGAAAGGTCAAGCCAAGCCCAGTGCCTTCTTCTTGGTGCCTTTTGATCCAGGATCTGGATGGAGAAATCTGTTACCATGTCTTCTTGTATACTGTCATGTTCCCTGCTATCAGGGTAAAGGACTAACCTCTAAAACTCTAAGCCAACCCCTTTAAATGATTCGTTTGCAAGAGTTGCTGTGGTCATGGTGTTTGTTTGGAGCAATAGAACACAGACCAAGACGGTAGTCACAGATGCTGAAACGCCTTTAAGCAAAAAGAATTTTTCTAATTGATTTCTAGACCCACAATGCCTTTGACCCTAAATATTGTATCTGACATTATCAGCTTAATTGGCTTTGCCAATTAAACTGCTCATAAATGGAATTCATAGGTCAAATATCATAAAACTAAACTGAGAACATTAATGTCTAAGGTAAAATAATTTTAATTGTATGTACATATTCATGTGTGTCTGTGCTTATGTATATGTGTACTTGTCCACAGGGAGGTCAGAGGTCTTCCACTACGGTTCTCCAGGTTATTTTTTGAAACAGGATCCCTCACTGAACCTGAGGATCTCTGATTTGACTAGACTGATTTGCCAATCATCCCCAATGATCTATCTCTGCCCTACTATGCTATGACTTCAGATTTATTCCTCCAGTCCCAGACTTCTTATTTTATTTCGATTGGGAGCTTGGAATCTGAACCTGGATCTCCATGCTTTGCATGACAAGCACTTTATGAACTGAGCCACATCCCCAAGCCCATGTAATTTTCATTATATTTTTTGAGATACCAATTAAATATATTGCCTACCATACTGTTATCCTATTATTAGTCATATAAGACATGGGATAATTTACCATGGGAAAATTTGCAATAAGGTATATATGTTGTTGTAGAATATTTTCAGATGTTTGACTTTTGTTTACACTGCATTTGTTTAACTCCATGAATCTGTGATTCTTTCCCTGACTAAAACACTTGACGGTCTAATAATAAACTGAGTGGCAATAGCAAGGCAAAAGGAGGACAGGAGGGGCAAGCAGGCAGAGAGTATAAATAGAAGGCAAATTTTGGGATGAGGAGAAAGAGGAGCCAGAGAACAGGAGAGAAGGATATTAGGGGCCAGCCATGTAGTCACCCAACCAGCCACAGAGTAAGAACAGAAATAAGATATACAGAATTAAGAAAGATAAAAACCCAGAGGCAAAAGGTAGTAAGAAAAGCTGGCAAGAAATAAGCTAAGCTGCCTCCTTTGTCCCACGGAGCCGAGCAGAGAGGAGCTGGCAACCCTCAGTAGGCCGCCTTTTGGGACCGGGATCCTCGCCCAACCAGCTTCCGCGGATTCATCTGGACCCTGTCCCGGCTGCACCTG
>PVIU01034183.1:0-11598 GCA_004026605.1 Ondatra zibethicus | reverse complement strand
AAAGACCTCAACATAAATCTAACCACACTGAACCTGATAGAAGAAAAAGTGGGAAGTAGCCTGCAGCACGTGGGCACTGGTGACCAGTTCTTATGTAAAACCCCAAGGGCTCAGACAATAAGAGCAACAATGAATAAATGGGACCTCCTGAAACTGAGAAGCTTCTGTAAAGCAAAAGACACAGTCATTAAGACAAAAACGTAAAATTCTTTAGATACAACTTGTGGTAGCCAATAGTCAATTGTTGATTACTTTTAGGTCTCCTGAATAATTAAATAATATTATTTTGGATAAAATCATGGCTAATTCTTCCTAGAATTTGAAATGACATCACTGTCAAATATTTTTAAAATGATTTCCATGTTTCGAAAAAACTCTTCTTTGCCTACTGACTCCTAACCACCTTGGAAGCATCCGCTGTTTGTTTCATCTGGAATGACTGGTATTTGGCCTCCAGCTGGAAGGGTACCAGTCATGTAAATAGCTTTCAACATCCAGCAAAGCCAAAACCAATCTAACACCTTAGCCAAGAAAGAGACACATCAGTTTAGCATTAGATCATGACTTTCTCTATCTCTGCCATGAAAGAGATAGTTTTAGCCTAGAAAAACTCCTTGATTGTGAAACATTAAAATTATGAACGACTTTTTGTAATCATCTATTAGTAATCACATGTCACCAATTAATAATTACTAGATGTTGCATGAAAATGTATGAAATATTTTCTTTAATTTATTTTGGTTTTATTTAGGGTTTGCTATTTTTATCTAAATTTCAATTATTTTCATGTAGAAACACGGTCTGGCTATATTGTCCAAGCTTTCTTTAAACTTATATTCTTTTCTTCATCCTTATAATTGCTAGGATTGCATGATTATGGGCACATATTAAATATTTATTTACATATATCATTATGCCCTTCTTCTATCTACATACTAAAAAGACATTTATTGAAGGCTAAGTACCAAATCAAATGTGTAACATTTTTATATTCTACAAACTGCTAATAAAGACAGCAAACTCAAATGATACTTTTCTTAGATACTTTTATTGACCACTTTCCTAATAAATAAAGATTTTAATTTTTTTTCTAGAGACTAAAGGTCAGTGTCCACAACACTATCACTTTAGTTCTTTAGTTTGAGATGGGAGGTCAATTTTCAGGGTTGAAAATCTTTGCTTTGCTAGAAGAAATTACCACCTCAACACAAATATGAGTCTGGGTTATTCTATGTTTTTCAGTATAGACAGTTTGTAGGAAAGCACTAATAGACTGTTCAAAATGGAAAATAAGGGAAAATGCTGAGCCTGTTCAAATACCTCAGTAAGTTCATGCAAGTAGCCATTTAGTTCTACATTGCGGTAGTTCTTGTGTCTACATTCCATCTCCCAAATATGAAATATAGTGAAATGTCAAAATTTAGAATATTATTAAGCCTTGTACAATAATGTCTAAACCATTGTTTTGCTATGTAGCATTACTTCAGTGATTTAAGACTCTAAGATAAGCATCTGGTGAAAACTAACTTCCATTGTTGGCAGATCTCTGAGGTTTATGTGAAGCAGTTGAGTGGCAGCTTAGGTCTTAATTTTTCTTAATTATAAATTTTATCTCAAAAACAAAAAAGTGATATATTGAACTGGCTCTACTTTCTTTTCTCAAACAAACAAAAACCTGAAAACAATCTTTCAACAAAATCATGCTTCACTGAAATCCTGTTATCTTTGTCCATGCATGTTGAGTATTTTCATGTTTCCTACTCTTTGTCATGAGTCAATACCTCACCCTACAAACTTCGAAAGGCTTGTAGTTGAAATAAAAGTGCATGACAGAAGAAAAATCTATGCACACAAAGAGACAGATACAGCTGTGATGAAACATAATACAAAGACCATGGTAATTTCTATCAAAAAATGTGTAACTTAATAGTGTCAGAAAGTTTTATTGTCTTTACATCTAAAACAAGCACAGGAAGGCTTTCATACTATAAAAGTATTTTTCAATGAGAAAAATCTAATTCTTTGAAGTTAAATTTGTGATTTAACTTACTATAAAATGAAGTAAATCCTAAGAGAATATTTATCAAGGAAATAGAGTGTACTACAGAAAGTTAATGAAAATAAATTGCTTTAAAGTAGCCTTACAATATTTGAACATGTAACCAATAAGTACTATATAGTTTCCATATGCAAAAGAACAACCTTAAATTGCCCATGATGTTATTCAACTACACCAACAGTCATACAGGAAAGAATAAGGGACTATGTTGTCTGAGATTTCTGTCCCGCCCAGTCCTGCAGCCATTCATGTCCCAAAGAAATCACACAGAGGTATACATTAATTATTAACTGATTGGCCTAGTAGCTCAGGCTTCTTATTAACTCTTATAACTTATATTAGCCCATAATTCCTGTCTGTGTTAGCCACATGGCTTGGTACCTTTTTTGGTAAGGCAGTCACATCTTGTGTGCTCTGTGTCTGGCTTCCTCTCTGTCTGGGTGACTACTGCAAACAGAAACTTCCCTCTTCCCAGAATTCTCATTGCCCCACCTCTACTTCCTGCCTGGTCTCCCTGCTTATACTTCCTGCCTGGCTACTGGCCAATCAGCATTTATTTAAAATACAAGCAACAGGGTACAGACCATTGTCCCACAACAGGACTATACATGCATAAGTCACTTAGCAAGTAAGTGAGATGTTGTCTTAGAAGAGATAAATGTCTTAGCTGAATCAGTCTGCATACATATACCACATTAAGCCTATCTCCCACACTCCCCATTAGATGTAATGGCATCACTGACCCTGTGAAACTCTGAGTTCTCATAGAAGGGAAAGGGACTCCTTGGGAGAAGTTAAATAACTAGATGGAGGATGGTGGATCTTTTTGTTGTTGTTAATTTATTAGATTTAAAAAATACCAATTCAAGTTCCCACTCCATCCCCTCCTCCCATTCCCTCCACACACCCTTCTATCCCAACCCCATTCAATCCTCAGAAAGGGCAAAGCACATTGCTTTATGAAAGGCTCAAGGTCCTCCCACTATATCTAGTCTGAGCAAGGTATACATCCAAAGAGAATAGGATTCCAAAAAGCCAGTACATGCAGTAGGGACAAATCCTGGTGCCAGTGGCCACTCAGTCTGCCCCTACCATGCAATTGTCAACCACATGCAGCAGGATGAGTTTGGTCTTATGCTTATTTCTTCCCAGTTCGGCTGGAGTTGGTGAGCTCCTATTAGCTCAGGTAAACTGTTTCAGTGGGTGAACCCTTCATGATCTTGGCCTCTTTGCTCATATTCTCATTCCTTCCACTCTTCAACCGGACTTTGGGAGCTCAGTCCAGTGCTCCAATGTGGGTCTCTACCTCTGTTTCCATCAGTGGCTGGATGAAGGCTCTATGGTGACATTTAAGATATGCATCAGTCTGACTACAGGACAAGTCAAGATTGGGCCCCCTCTCCTCTATTGCTTAGGGTCTTAGTTGGGGGTCATCCTTGAGGATTCCTGGGAATCTCTCTAGAGCCAAGTTTCTGCTAAATCCATAATGGCTCCTCAATCAAGATATCTCTTTCCTTGCTCTCATCTCTGTTTCCTCCATTTCAACTATCCTGTTCCCTCAAGCTCTCCTCAACCCTCCCCTTCTCCCCTCTTCTCTGTCTACCCTCATTTCTCTCCCCTACTCCCACGCTCCCAATTTTATCAGGTGATCTTATATATTTTGACTTTCCAGTTGAATCTATATATGTTTTTCTTAGGGTTCAACTTATTGCTTAGCTTCTCTACGATCATGAACTATAGGTTCAATATCTTTTGTTTATAGCTAGTATCCACTTATTAATAAGTACATACCATATTCATCTTTTTGGGTCTGGGTTACCTCACTTACCATCCATTTGCATGCAGAATTCAAGATGTTGTTGTTTTTTACTGCTGAGCAGAACTCTAAAGTGTAAATGTTCCACATTTTTTAAATCCACTATTTGGTTGAGGGGCATCTAGGTTGTTTCCAGGTTTTGGCTATTACAAACAATGCTGCTATGAACATAGTTGAACAAATGCCTTTGTAGTAAAATTGAGCATCTTTTGGGTTTATGCCAAAGAGTGGTATTGCTGGATCCTGAGATAGGTTGATTCCCAATTTCCTGAGAAACCGCCACACTGATTTCCAAAGTGGTTGTACAAGTTTGCATTCCCACTAGCAATGGATGAATGGTACCCTTACTCCACATCCTCTCCAGCATAAGCTATCATTGATGTTTTTTATCTTAGCCATTCTGACAGGTGTAAGATGGTATCTCAGAGTTGTTTTGATTTGCATTTCCCTGATGGCTAAGGATGTTGAACATTTCCTTAAGTATCTTTTGACCATTTGAGATTTTTCTATAGAATTCTCTATTTAGTTCAGTACCCTATTTTTAATTGGGTTATTTAGAATTTTAATGTCTAATTTCTCCAGTTCCTTTTTTTTCTTGTCTTTTTTAAAAAATATTCTTTTATTTTTCATTCAAAAAATTTACACTTCCTCCCCTTCTCCCAGTCCCCTCCTGCTCCCCCACTAACCCTCCTCCCTCCTCCTGCTTCTTTAAGAGGGGGCAGGGTACCCTGCCCTGTGGGAAGCCCAAGGCCCTCCCTCCTCCATCGCAGCCTAGGAAGGTGTGCATCCATATAGACTAGATTCCCAAAAAGCTAATACATGTAGAAGAGATACGTCCCAGTGCCATTATCATTGGCTTCTCAATCAGCCCCCATTGACAGCCACATTCACAGATTCTGGTTTGATCATATGCTCATTCAGTCCTGGTCCAGCTGGATTTGGTGAGCTCCCATTAGATCAGGCACACTGTCTTGGTTGGTGCATCAGCCTCTCCTGGTCCCGATTTCCTTGCTCATCTTCTCCCACCTTCTGCTCTTCGACTGGACCTTGGGAGCTCAGTCCATTGCTCTGATGTGAATGTGGGTCTCTGTCTCTGTCTCCATCCATCGGACAAAATTTCTATGGTGATGATCAAGATATTCATCAATGTGACTATGGGACAAGGCTAGATCAGGCACCTTCTCTTCTGCTGCCCAAGTACCTAGCTGGGGACATCCCCGTGGACACCTGTGATCCCCTCTAGAGTCAAGACTCTTGCCAATCCTAAAATGACTCCCTTAATGTAGATATCTTATTCCCTTCAATATCCATCCTTCCTCCATCTCCACCCTCCCACTCCCCCAAAGCTCTCCCCAGTCCATTTTGGAGATCACTCCTTTGTCTAATGTGGGGTTGGTGAAAATCATTTTCCTGAAGTAGGCTGCCTTTTTGTCTTATTGACTATGTCCTTTGCTTTACAGAAGCTTCTCAGTTTCAGGAGGTTCCAATTATTTATTGTTGCTCTCAGTGTTTGTGCTACTGGGGTTATATTTAGGAAGTGGTCTCCTGTGCCCATGCATTGAAGACTGCTTCCCACTTTTTCTTCTATCAGGTTCAGTATGGTTGGATTTATATTGAAGTCTTTAATCCATTTGGACAAATAATATAAATATCTTGGGTAAGACTAACCAAAAAAGTGAAAGACCTACTTTACAAGAACTTTAAGTCTTTGAAGAAAGAAAATGAAGACTATACCAGAAAATGTAAAAATCTGCTGTGCTCTTGGATAGGTAGAATCAACAAAGTAAAAATGACAATCTTACAAAAAGCAATCTATAGATTCAATGGAATCCTCATCAAAATCCCAACACAATTCTTCACAGACTTTGAAAGAACAATACTCAATTTCATATGGAAAATCAAAAAAGAAAAGGATAGGCCAAAACAATCCTGTACAATAAAGGAACTTCTGGAGGCGTCACCATCTCTGACATCAAGCTCTATTACAGAGCTACAATAATGAAAACAGCTTGGTATTGGCATAAAATCAGAGAGGTTTACTAATGGAATTGAATCAAAGACCCAAATATTAATCCCACACCTATGAACACTTGATTTTTTACAAAGAAGCTAAAATTATACAATGGAAAAAAGAAAATATCTTCAACAAATGGTGCTGGCAAAACTGGATGTCTACATGTAGAAGAATAGAAATAGATTTATATCTATCGCCAAGCACAAAACTCAAGGAGGGAGAATCTTACCTGTTAAAGTTTAACTCTGTCAACCTGAATTTACTTGAGAATTATAAATGGTAGATGAAGGCTGCTTGTCCATCACAGCTGCCCAGAACCAAAATAACCACACAGGAAGTGTATTAGTTAAATCACTGCTTGTCCCATTAACTCTAAATTCTTATTGACTAACTCTTACATCTTAATTTAACCCAATTTTGTTAATCTATATATCACCACCAAGTCATGGCCAACCGGCAAAGTTTCAGTGTGTCTATCTCCAGTGGCGGATCCATGGTGTCCCCTGACTCCACATTTCTTCTCCCAGCATTCAGTCCAGTTTTCCCCATCTACCTAAGTTCTGCCCTATCAACAAGCCAAGGCAGTTTCTTTCTTTATTAATGATTATGTGATTATCATTAATAAAGAAAGAAAGGACACCCACATAAGTTTCCCTTTTCTGTTTGAATAAAAAAGGTTTTAACTTTAACATACTAAAATTACATATACCGTAACAGATATCAAACAAGAATTACAGTTACAATATTTTTACTTACTTTATCTTTTATCATAACTAAGGAAAACTACATCTATTCTTTAACACTATCAAAGACTCCAGAGGATATAATATTACCTAAGTAAACAGGAAGTGCATTGTAAGCAACTTCAAAAACTCTATAATTGACAGAGACATCTCACTGCCTGGATAGTCACCTAAAGTTCTTCTGTACCATTGAGACATCCATTTTCAGCCTATAGGCCTGTAGTATCCCGCAGAATTCTTCATGAAGTAAGAAATTTTAAAGACAGTTTTGCCTATATTGGGAGTTTATCAGTCATTTTTCTCTGTATCCTGCAGAAATGTCTTGCAGACTCTCTCATGAAGCAGGAACCCCGAAGGATCGTCTCACCTTTAAGCTAAGTTAGCAGTTATTTCTTTGTGGGTTCTGCATGTCCAATTTTTACAGTTTTTACTACAGGAAGCAGTCCAGGCAAGAGCAGTTTCTTGCCCAAATGGCTGACCAACTCCATAAGGAGCCTCTTCAATGCCCATCATCCTCTTGAAGTAGCTTGGTGCTGCCAGGAGCAGTTGTGTCTCATTGTCATGAAAAGTCCTAAGTTCTTAAAACACTTAAAAACCATATTCTGAAGGTCTCTGAAAGATTTGAAGAATACTTATCTAACTGAAATATGTCTCTGTACATCTAGAAAATCTAACTAACATGACTACAAGCTTAACTATTATAGATGAGTATCTATTAACTTATATTTATGAATTATATATTAAATATTTAAATGAGCTACACCAACACAATACCTTAATCAAGATCAGAAATACATATACGTATAACAAAATTGACCTTAAATTTGTATCAATAAACCAAGATCCATACCAATGCAAATTATTCATATCTATATCATATCCCCCTTTAAATATAAAAGAACATTTATAAAAAATATTTGGGAATATAGGCATAGTTTTTTTCTCTCCAGACTGCTTCGTATTGTATGGGACCACTGTTAATCAGGTCTTTTATGGTGTATCCTGTGTGCTAGGTTCCTCTCAGTCAGTAGTTGGTGAAGTATTTTCTTTGTGGGGGTGTTTACAGCAACCTTTCAGGGGATTTTGTCCCATGAAACCATACTTGTCTGGAAGCAATCCAAGGTTGTCTTCTGTGGAAACAAGAACAAAACTTTTCCAAAGCAACATATCCTTAGACCCAAATTTGAAAGTCATGATACCATTATAATATACATGCTGTTTTATCTTAGCAGCCCATACAATGAAATGAATCTCTATACTTAGCTCCTTACATCAAAAAATTCAAAGAAAACACAATAAAATAAATAATCCAATTTTAACCCTCTCTATTTTTTCCTTCTCTCTTTCAAGCCTACCTACATTGATCCAACAATGTGACCCATTTATAGGTCTTTTTTATCTGGATTTGTCTTTACTGCATATCTGTAGTTATTTTTTTACCAGAAGTACTTCTTAAACTGCTAAGCACTTAAGAATCTAAGCTGTGATAATACTAGGTCAAATACATTAAATCAGTGCTTCCTTCACCAGCCAAGCATGGCAGAGCTGCTTGTGCCTCTGAGCTACACGTACTACCCCACTTCCAGGTACTCATCTGGTCTGCTTTGCCACCAAGCAAGCCTTAGCACTTTGCTTACAAACTCCATTCAACTCCAGAGGTCATGTTGGCAGCATGTCCCAGAAAGCCTGCATTTCAAAACTGCCACTTTTTTTTTTTTTGCTGTGGCTGAGTCAGGAAAACCTTTCTTAAAGGAGCTGTGGCACGCTGCTAGCAAAGAGCAAGAAGCTGTGTTAAACTCTGTATTTTTGTGTCTAGAATTCCTTTTCAAACCCTCTCATGTTTTATGTAGATTTAGTTGGAAACATGGGTGCCAATTTGTAGGAGGAGTGCACTTGTTTGTCCTGGCCACCCAGAACTGAAATAACCACACAGAAATTGTATTAATTAAATCACTGCTTGGCCCATAATGTCTAGCTTCTTATTGGCTAACTCTCTCATCTTAATTTAACACATTTCTATTAATCTGAGTATCATCACGAGGTCATGGCCTACCAGCAAAGTTTCAGCGCAGTGCGTCTATCTCCAGTAGTGGATCCATGGTGTCCCCTGACTCTGCCTTCCTTCTCTCAGCATTCAGTCCAGTTTTCCCCGCCTACCTAAGTTCTGCCCTATCAACAAACCAAGGCAGTTTCTTTCTTTATGGTTTATGGTAATCACAGCACACAGAGGGGACTCTTACATCAATAAACTATTGAAACAGCCACTAGATATACTTGGATGTGGAATTAAATTCTCTCAATTTTCCAACCTTTTTGAAGTAGAAGCCTCTCCTTCTATATGTGGCTTTCTTCATCTAACTAATTGTAATAATCTTCACAGATTTGTGTAACCATAGACACTTCAAACTGCTCTCAGGATTATATTATGATGAGATTTTTCAGTACATTTTGAGTGAAATGAAAATATATCTTATGAATATTTACATAAGGAATATAAGAAATATTTAATTCTACCACCTAAAAATTCTAATAATATTCTAGTATTCTGATTTTTCATCAGTCTCCAGTTCCATCATGTTCTCACAACTCCCAACTAGCTCCCAGCTGCTTGGAGGATGAAATGTAGGGGATTTTTATAGCCACATTGATTTCACAATCATATTTTTCTACTGTAAAAGCCAACATAGACTTTCAGTATAATTGTTCAGGAACTATGTGCCTGTTGTACTGGGTCAATCATCTATCTGAAATATAAACTGGATGATCTTTGAATAACAATGATTTCAATTCTTTGAGAGTTCCAATTGACCATAAAGCTAACAATAATTTGTGGTATGTGAATTAATTTCCCTTTAACCTCTGTAATTCATAGAAATGTCTTAATTTAAATAGTAAAACATTATTGCCATTCAAAGACTTATAAAATCTAACCCGTTCAATGTATGGTAGAAAGGCAGTGAGTTCATGATCAGTGAAAATAAGAGTATGCAGAAGTTCCATAATCTTTCGTAAATGTTCCTAGTGTTCAGAGAATTATAATCGAGTTCTTTCTTTTTTTAATGCTGTAATCTTTTAATTCCAATTTTTTTTATTTTTCCATTCAAAAATTGACCCTTCCTCCTCTTCTCCCATTCCCCTCCTGCTCCTCCACTAACCCTCCTCCCTCCCTCTCCATCCTTAAGAGAGGGCAGGGTACCCTGCCCTGTGAGAAGTCCAAAGCCCTCCCCCCTCCATCTCGGCCTAGGAAGGTGTGCATCCAAGTAAACTAGGGTCCCCAAAAGCCAATACATGCAGAAGAGAAAGGTCCCAGTGTTATTATCGATGGCTTCTCAGTCCATCCCCATTGGCAGCCACATTTAGAGAGTCTGGTTTGATCACATGCTCGTTCAGTCCTGGTCCAGCTGGATTTGCTGAGCTCCATTAGTTCAGGCACACTGTCTCAGTGGGCTGACCAACCCCTCGTGGTCCTGACTTCCTTGCTCATCTTCTCCCTCCTTCTGCTCTTCAACTGGACCTTGGGAGCTCAGTCCATTGCTTTGATGTGGTCATGGGTCTCTGTCTCTATCTCCATCCATCAGGTGAAATTTCTATGGTGATATTCAAGATATTCATCAGTGTGACTATGGGACAAGGCCGTTTCAGGCACCCTCCCCTATGCTGCCCAAGGACCTAGCTGGGGACATCCCCGTGGACACCTGGGATCCCCTCTAGAGCCAAGTCTCTTGACCACCCTAAAATGGTTCCCTTCATGTAGATATCTTCTTCCCTGCTCCAATATTTGCCCTTCTTCCATCTCAACTCTCCCACTCCTCCAAGCTCTCCCCAGTCCTTCCCTTCTCCCTTCTCCTTCACCCTCCCACCTTCACTCCAACCCCACACTCACCTCTATCCCCACCCCATGCTCCCAACTTTTGCCTGGCTATCCTGTTTGCTTCCAATTTCCAGGAGGATCTATATATGTTTTTCTTTGGGTTCACCTCGCTATTTGGCTTCTTTAGGGTTGTGCACTATAGGCTTAATGTTCTTCGTTTATGGCTAGAGTCCACTAATGAGTGAGTAAATTCATTATTCATCTTTTTGGGCCAGGGTTATCTCACTCAGGATAGTGTTTTCTATTTCCATCCATTTGCATGCAAAATTCAAGATGTCATTGTTTTTTACCGCTGAGTAGTATTCTAATGTGTATATAATCCACACTTTCTTGATCCATTCTTTCATTAAGGGGCAACTAGGTTGTTTCCAGGTTCTGGCTATTACAAATAGTGCTGCTATGAACATAGTTGAACAAATGCCTTTGTAGTGTGTTTGGGCATCTCTTGGGTATAGTCCCAAGAGGTATTGTTGGATTCTGAGGTAGGTTGATTCCCAATTTCCTGAGAAACTGCCACACTGATTTCCAAAGTGGTTGCACAAGTTTGCATTCCCACCAGCAATGGATGAGTGTTCCCCTTACTCTACATCCTCTCCAGCATAGGCTATCATTGGTGTTTTTGATTTTAGCCATTCTGACAGGTGGAAGATGGTATCTCAAAGTTGTTTTCATTTGCATTTCCCTGATCACTAAGGAAATTGAACATGACCTTAAATATCTTTTGGCCATTTGAACTTCTTCTTTTGCGAATTCTCTGTTCAGATCATTACCCCATTTTTTAATTGGGATATTTAGAATTTTAATGTCTAGTTTCTTGAGTTCTTTATATATTTTGGAGATCAGGCCTTTGTCTGATGTGGGGTTAGTGAAGATCTTCTCCCATTCAGTAGGTTTCCTTTTTGTCTTAATGACTGTGTCCTTTGCCTTACAGAAGCTTCTCAGTTTCAGGAGGTCCCATTTATTCATTGTTGCTCTTATTGTCTGTGCCACTGGGGTTTTACATAGGAAGTGGTCTCCTGTGCCCATGTATTGCAGGCTACTTCCCACTTTCTCTTCTATCAGGTTCAGTGTGGTCAGATTTATATTGAGGTCTTT
>PVIU01034182.1:0-11598 GCA_004026605.1 Ondatra zibethicus | reverse complement strand
GGGGGGTAGCGGGAGAGGACCAGGAGAAGGGGAAGAAAGGTAAAAATTTTATTTCTTTAATTATGTTTTTGAATGGAAAAAATAAAACAAAACAATGTAAAAAAAAAGTTAGCAGGGGGAGGGAAAAAGGGTGGGGTGGGAAGAGCGGGAGGGGACTGGGAGAAGGGGAGGAAATGTAATTTTTTTGAATGAAAAAAATAAAAGAATATGCAAAAAAAGAAAAACCACAGTTCACTCCACAAAACAAAATCTAAAACTAATTATATAAACAATATAATACAATAAAACAAAAATTGCCCAAGCAAAGCAATATGAGAAAAAACTCTACAAAAATAGCATTGAATATATTTTATACTGGCCAACTAGTTTTTGGCATGGTACCTACTCTGAAGTGTGACTTGTATACCTGATAACACCCCATTGGAAAAAGGTAAAATTTTTCAAGCAGATATATTTGTAGATAGCTTTTAGTTGGTGTGAGAGCTTGTGTCTGTTTTCCTATCTCAGCACTGAACCCAATCAGGCTTGAAATTGTTGCAGACCTTCTGCTTGCTGTCAGTCTCTATGAGTTCATATGGAACACACACACACACACACACACACACACACACACATACTTGCATGTGTGTGTATATACATATATGTTTTCCTGCAGAATAGGAAGAAGATTCAGGAAAGTGCTTGTCACATGACTATAAAAACCTGAATTCAAGCTTTCAAAGTATGCTTTTAAAAAGTTAGACACAGTGGCCCATAACTTTAATTCAAGAGCTACGGAAATGGAGATAGCAGGATCCCTGATACTATGGGTACAATGTGAGACTTTGAGAGTTTTCTGGGGGAGAAATGCTCAAATACCTGTATGTCCCAAGTAGGGATTAAGCAGCAACAGAACAAGGTAATCATTTCAGTGATGTCCATTCGGGTATACTGAGATAATGTACAGCAGTATGGATATGGGTTTATTTACAGGATGACTCAAATGCATCTTTATCAGTGGAGAGCACACCCATTGGGGGATTTATCTAGGAGAGCTGCATGTCCGGACTTTTTTTTTTGGTTTTTCGAGAAAGGGTTTCTCTGTAGTTTTTGGAGCCTGTCCTGGAACTAGCACTTGTAGACCAGGCTGTCTTTGAACTCACAGAGATCCGTCTGTCTCTGCCTCCCAAGTGCTGGGATTAAAGACTTGCACCACCACTGCCCAGCTCCACACTTCTTTTAAGGACTTTCAGACAACCCAATGTTTGGGTACTCTCTTACAGGCAGCATGACTTTTCAAATTGTTTCCTCCTTCAGTAATCATTTACTGTTCACAGAATTTTTTTGGAGAGCATTTTATTAATATTGTTAAGTTAAAGGAGTTCCAGAGACCTGTGTGTTGTTCATTTTCTGAATCTCGCGATCATCCCTTCTCTCTCCTAGAGGGAGTGTTTCAAATCACACAACCGGAACACAACAGTTGCCAGCCAGTCTAGTAGGAAAGGCGTATTGGCTAAAGTAACTGAATACGTAGAGTATGGCTGCTTTGTGACATCTTAAATGATCATGAAGCAGAAAGGGGGAGTGTTTAGGTATGAATATGGACCAGGCTATCATTGATAATTCCTGCCACCTGGCCATAAATAGACCAGCTAAGCAGGTGAACAGATTTTTCCACAATATTCCAAAATAGTACCCCTAGTCAGGGACTAATTTTCAAAAACAAAAGCCTGTGTGAGACATTTTATATTCACACCACAGAAAATTATAATATTTCTTTTATAAACCTGAGTTATCAAAGCAAATAAAAATTTATTTAAAAAATCAAAGATTTTTTTAATATCTGTGCTCTAGACAGAAATTCTTATTTGAGAGCATAAATTCTCTTCCCTATATACTCCACAATCTTGCAATTGTGTTATGAGATTAACATTACATTTTACCTCAATGTTAACAAACATACTTCTAGAATAAGAAGAGACCAGAAAATCCTCTCCTCTGAAGGAGAACTTTTGTTTTAGGAAGACCTGTAAGAATTATTTTTTGCTAATAATACTTGTACAATTTTATTAAAATATATTCATGGTTCTAAATTGTTTCTTTCTTATTTGATAGGATAGCTTCAACATTTGTTCTGAAGTATAACATTCATAGTAAATAATGTGTAATATGTAGTCTTGAGAGCCACGCAGATGGCTTTACCATAGAGTGGAATGTTTGCATGGATTACACAGACTAAATAGTAAAGCTATTACCAATTAGTGTGAATGCATTTTAAAATGTTAATTTAATAGTGTAAGATACAGAATGATATAATCCAGACCATAAATTCAAGGCTTATATATTAATTATCCTTTGAAAATAGGATTACTAGGGGTCCAGAGAGGTGGCCCAGTGGCTAAAAGTGCACACTGCTATTGCAGAGAAGTTGAGCTCAGCCTCAACGCTCACAACAGGTGCTTCACTGCGTTTTACTCTATCTCACACCCATAAATATACAAATAAATTAAAAATTAATAAAAATATGTCATTAAAAGTGAAAAGAAAATAACCTAAGGCATTGAAAAAGAAAGCTGAGTTGACACAGGTACAAGATAACTATTTTTAAAAAGTGTAAAAATCACAAGGTACTTTCAGAACCATGAAATTATACTCTCTGGTACCCTAATGGATACCAGACAGAATGTATCCATCAAAAGGCATGACACTTTAGAAAATAAATACAGTTGCAGATGGTAACAATGCAAGGAGCCCTGCTCTGAGTAGCCTTGATCGCTGTCATTCAGTAAGGCACCACCCAATTTGCATCTGTACTCACTGTGGTCCCGGACTGGGATGGTAGATACCTACCCTGTGTCTCAGCATGATACTGGTTATTGGCAGAAGAACGAAATATACCCTTGAGGCTTGTGAGTGGTGCATTTGGAAATCATGCACACGTTCACACACAGACAGATACACACACACACAAACACACACAGACACACAAAGACACACACACACGGAGAGAGAGAGAGAGAGAGAGAGAGAGAGAGAGAGAGAGAGAGAGAGAGAGAGAATAGATATAGATTGTTTGGTGGAACAGGAAGCTGGCCTTAAACATACTATTCTCCCTTCTGAACTGTGTAAGGATACTGAATTTAATGAGGAAGGCTTCTGAAAGACATTTTATTGCCTATTATGAGTTTTATACAATAAAACTAAGGTTCAGAGATCAATCATCAGGTTGCATCCCTGGTCAGAAAGATTGTAAGAGTCATGAGATTATGGAGTTTGCTATAAGACTGTGTCTCCTAGCAATGTCGGAATCGATACCCAGGAAGCCTCAGCACTGACTGACTAAACATGAGCCAATAGAACAACAACAATAGACAGGACATACGTGCTAACTTGGACCGGGGAGTCCCCAAAGTTCAGGAGGCCCCAATTCTACAGAATGAGCTATAGGTAACTAATAAATGCTGAGAATGGGAGAAATATCTTCCCCATGGAAGCCCTGAGAACATTAACAGATTGAGAAGGTCATATTTATGTACATAAGGATATATATCAACAATTAATTTAAAATTAGCAATGACCAAATAGTAGTCCATTAACTCTCAGTGGAACATGATGTCAACACTAAAGAATAAAAAGATCTTGACTAATTTGTGACTGTTTCTAACAAGAGAGAAAAAGGTCACAGCCTTCCATTTTTATATCTTGTGTAGCAGTACAGAAGCTGAGAAGCTCAGTCTCTACATTCTGTCCTAAAATACATAGCTCTAGAGATTGGACAAGTTCAATGGAAATGCACTGGTTACTATGCTGGTCAGTCCTGGTGACTGAATGAGCACTTACTAAAGACTAGTACAGTAAAGCAAGTTTAGATCAAACATGGTGGAAGCATTTTTGGTACCAGAGAAATCTTAGAAGCACAGTGTATGAGCACAAGTACACAGCTTAACACTTGTTCTTGCTTTACTGTGTTTGGAATCTGGGTTAGTAATCTTTCCATTACCTTAATCTATATCTATACCTATGAAACTTTCCATATATAATGTATAATATGCTACATAATATATAAATGTATATCTATATAATATGTACTAATGTATTATAATGAAGAGCACTTATTTGGGCTCTTAGTTTCAGAGACATTTGTCTCTGGTCATTAGACTCATAGTATTTAAGGCTGTGGTGAGTCAGAATATCCAGGTATACAATGCATAGTAGATCAAAGATGCTCACTTTGTGATAGCCAAGAATCAAAATGAAAGAAAGGACTTGTAAATCTCAGCATATTTTTCACAAGCATACTTGAATGATCTATTTCCTCCATTTTGAACCTCCCAATAGTATCAATGGCTGAGGAACAATCTGTAACTTATGAGCCTGTGAGGAACCTTATGGATCCAATCTACAAGAGAAGTTGAGTTAGTAGTTCTAGCCCTATGACAAGGGCAGTGAATCCCAGGATCCTTTTAATGCAAAGAGTCAGGCCAACCATCATGCTTTTCATACTGTTAAATATTACTGCTCCAGGTGAAATAGTGTGCTTACCTCTCTCACCTACAGACACTACTAGCAGGTGCCTTTCTCTATGCCAGGGTTAGGAAAAGGCTGATAAAGACAAAATGGGATTAGTCTTAACTTTAGCTATACTTATTTTTGTATGCTTGTGCTAAACTAGATAAGTAAGATAGGTAGTTATCTTCCATCAAAACTTTCAATGTTCTCATAAATGCAGATTGGTATATACATTGGTAGTCTTTCAAATTCATGTTTCATTACAGGGGGATGATGTTGAAAATTCCTATTTCATCAATTTACCAATACACAATTAACAAATAGGATGTAATCATTCCTAATATGAAAGTCCTAATTAAAATAGTACACTTGGATTCTAAGTATTAAATACAGTAATAGACATAATAATTAAAATAATAGTATGCTTACACTACACTGAATGATTTTAGAGACAATTGTTTAAAGAGTCTAAATGTATAAATAAAGGGTTTTTTATGATTATATTATAATTATTTCTCCCTTGTACTTTCTCTTTCCAAAACTCCCATATCCTCCTTCCTGGTTTCCTTCAAATTCATTACCTCTTTGACATTGCTATTGCACATACACACACACACATACACATATATTCATATTGCTATATGTATTATATGTGTACACATATTTAGCAATATCTATGTATTACTAAAGATAAAGTTTTCTATTCATATAATGTTACTGTTTTTTATTTGCTTTGTTTTTTCAAAACAGGCTTTCTCTGTAGATTTGAAGCCTGTCGTGGAACTAGCTCTTGTAGGCCAGGCTGGGCTCAAACTCACAGAGATTGGTCTGCCTGTGCCTCCTGAGTGCTGAGGTTAAAGGCACCACCACCACCCGGCTGATATGATATTGCTTTATGTTTTCAGTGTTGACCATTTGGCTCTGCACAACCAATTGCTATGTTCTTTGGTGAATAATATCAGCTAGCCCACTCCCAAAGGAGAGAGGCAAAAAAGCTTGACTCAGCTTTGACACCTATAAACCACACTGACACCCAGCACGGCATGATAGCCCTAAGAGTGAAACAGTGGCACATACGTATTGACAGTAACTAGCAGCTCTCTAATTGAACGGAAGACTCCCACAGTTATAGAAATCATACCTATGGACAGCTAGCTAACTCTCAATGCTAGTGAAGTCATGGTTGTTGGAGAGGACTCGACAACCTCTGATTAACTAAACCAGCACAATCCCTAAAAACCATATAATCATTTGTCCTTACGTCCACAGGAAAGTGTAGTCCTGACCCTTCATCAAGGAAAGTTCTCTTTTAAACAGAAAGATACCACTATAGAAAACATCATCCAATCAAAATTCAGAGGTGTTCATCCTGGTCTTAGAGAATATATCTACAAAATTCACCCACAGCTATGGCTCAGGCAGAAATGAAGAAGAGAGGGGAAGGATTGTGAGAGCCAGAGTATCAAGGAATTTTCTGTCTCCTAATAACAACCTAAACTAAGTCCTTAAAGTTTCACCAATATGATTATGAAACATGAGGTATATGAAGATAATACCAAGTGACAAGCCAAATACAGTATTGTGGTTCTATTCCCACATTTATTTTGTTAGCTGTAGTGGGAGCATTAAAATGATATGATTAGGACTTCTTTATGAGTTATCTCAGAAAAAAATCAATATCCCAAAGTAGAGTGAAAATTGCCAAATTATATAATTATTCCATATAATAAGACAAAATAAAATCTATTGAACTAAAATAGAAAAGACTTGAAATTGATTCACCCATACATACAGTCTCTGTGGCTAGATGTCTTTTCTCTTCATGGCTTGCGACTATCCATCTAGGTGTCTTTTTGTTTTGCTCACATTAATTCTGTACATAGAGCAAAACTGAGCAAAAGGCTCCACCAGAAGAAAATTCACTTTCCTTCAGACAGTTTTTCTTGGCACCATACCTTCCTCATGGCATTCTTCATATCTGTATTCCTCAGTGTGTAGATAAGAGGGTTGAACAAAGGGGCAATCACAGTGTAAAATAGAGCAAACACCTTGTCATCCCCCAAAGGATCACCCATTGGGACATAGGTAAGGATGAGCGGCAAGAAGAACATGAACACAACGGTAATATGCGAGCCACAAGTAGAAAGAGCTTTCCTTCGGCCCTTGGACGAGCGTATCCTCAATGTGGACAAAATGATGACGTAAGAAATGACCAAGGCCGCAAAGGTCAAAATAGACAACATCCCTGTTGTGGTAATGACTATAATAACGAGGAGTCTTGTGTCCGTGCAGGCCAGTTTCAGCAGGGGGAATATGTCACAGAAGTAGTGGTCTATCTCATTGGCACCACAGAAGGGAAGTCTGATAACAATCAGTACATGCACAAGTGAGTGTATAAAAGCACCAATAACTGAGACTACCACAAGAACGTAGCACACAGGTCTGTTCATGGAGATCATATAGTAAAGGGGTCTGCAAATGGCTACATAGCGATCATAGGCCATAACCACCAAGATAAATATCTCAGTGGCACCAAAGAAGTGGGCAAAAAACATCTGGGCTATGCAGCCATTGTAGGATATAGCATTACACTGTACCAATAAGTCTATAATCAACGTAGGGGCCACTGTGGAAGTGAAGCACACATCCATGAAGGAAAGGTAGCTGAGAAAAAAGTACATTGGATGCTCACTAAGTTGGCTGCCCATGATGGTGAGAAGAACCACCAGGTTTCCACAGAGAACTGCAAGGTAACAAAGCAAGAACAACACAGAACACATGGCCTTGACATCCTCATTATGGAAAAGTCCCAGTAAGATAAATTCTGTGAGGTTTCCATATCCCATTGGTTTTACATGCTTGATTATTTATATGGCAAGAATGCTGGGCTTAAGACTTGGTCTTTCAGGAACTTTTGTTTATTTTCAAATCATTTTAACCAATAAGTCTATGCATTGAATGTGTAGGGTAATTCAATTGCAATTTTTTTTACTTTAGATAGAACAATGACAAGGGTAAATAGAATACTTTGAAATATAGTACAGTTCATTCATGAGAATAGATGCATAGATTGATATTCTTAATAATAAATTAATTCCAATTGTTGGAAGAATTCCAAAATCCTAAAATTATTAGAAAGAACTAGGTAGATATTTTAAAAATTAAACACATACTCTATGTTCAAAATGAAGATTCAAGTTAGTTTATGGATAAATGTTTATGTTATAGGTGTATACTTTGACAGTCATGGAATTATCTGTTTTTATTTGAAAATGAGTTTTTTGTTATTCTCAACCCTTCATAATTGTTAAAATTATTGAATTTTGAAAATGTCTGCTAGCACTTCAGTGGACTCCCTATGTCACATTATTGAACTTCTTCACAGCAATCTCAAGAGTGCTACTGAAACTTACGTTAAAAATTAGTAATAACAGTGATAAAGAGTGGTTACAAAAATTTTGGAGAAGAGTATAGATTCTTTCCAGGTTCCAGAATGATTATGATTTCATAGTTGTCACTTCATTTCCCAGTTTAGTTTCAAGTCTGTTCAGGAGGCTCTTGTTCTTGTCATCAATTTCTCATATTCTGGCATCACCTTGGATGTTAACACCTGCAGGGACACAGAGTATATCCAAAGAACTGTCCTTCTGCCACATTTTTTAACAACTTGACTTTCTAATTTAAACTACATGTTTTACTTTACAAGACACTATGCTTGTGCAAAATAACAAATCCTAAAATTTCTCAGGGAAAAAGGAAACTACAAAATATTTTCCTTGTTTTCTTATTTATTTTTGTAACTAGTAACCTGCACTAAAATGTGTCACATAAATGCTCAATTCAAGACAGCTTTATAAAAACAAATTATTCGTCCTTATTCATGAATGACATACCACTATACTACAAAGAATTAGAATAGGAAGAAATGAATTCCTTTTGCACTGTACAACTTCTGAGGTAAAGCTTTGGGAAAATTACATTTGACACTGAAAGAGGTTGTGAATCACATTTTATAGATTGACTCAAATTATATCCATTGATCTCAGTTTAAGACATTCTTGTATAATTAATTATCCCCCAAATCTCTGAAAATATCACATGAGAAAAAATCCAGTTACAAATCCAAAATCAGAGAAATGCAAATTAAGCAGCAATGTTTTATTTTTCTGAATTGTCATAATTATGTATGTATAACAACATATTTTTAACTCAAAAATTCAATGATTCATAAGGGGAAAAGTTTACCTTACCTTAAAAAAACACTGGAAAAATATTCATTTTTTGAGGAAATAATATTCACTTTTTCAGGGAAAAAGGAAACTACAAAATATTTTCCTTGTTTTCTTATTTATTTTTGTAACTAGTAACCTATGTATGTCATAATTATATTATGTATGTATAACAACATATTTTTAACTCAAAAATTCAATGATTCATAAGGGGAAAAGTTTACCTTACCTTAAAAAAAACACTGGAAAAATATTCATTACAATTTAGTGAAAATTTGAAAATGGAAAAATATTTAAATACACAGTAGTAACAAATCAAAAATAGAATACGTTACTTTTTTTACTGTGGAATACAAAGCAGAAGCTTCAATAGATTAACTGGTTCAGTATGAGAGTAAGGAAAACTACATCATAGGTATAAAACTACAAAGGTGGCCCAAAAGTAAAGTGGCATGGTTATATTTGAAGAATAAATAAGATGATAATCAAAAGATATAATCAAACTATATGTTAATTTTCTAACCAAAGATATTTTTTACTTCATTAATTGAAAACTTAAGCCCATTTTATTAATATGATTTTTGAAAAATTCACTATATGGAATTTAGATCAATAAAGAAGAAATCATAATCTCTCATTAAAATTCTGCAGAAACTTCTTTATTATTTAATACTTCCATTCCTCCTTTTCTAAGATAAGGCAGTTGTAGAGGAAAACCCTAAACATTAGAATCCACAAATTGTCATGCATGATGTGACAATAAATACTCTCCTCTCTGGGGTATGGACATCGAAAGAAATAGTCCACATAAAGAAACAAGGAACACACTTAGTTAGCACATGCATTTACACATATATCCTTTATTCTGCATTTGCTATCAGGATGAAGAAACCTAAATCCCCTTGTTTTTTAAAATTCTTAATAGAATTTAATAAAACTCATGATCTCTTAGATCTAAAGCTGATATTGTGGATGTCAAAAATAATGGAACAGGGGAAATTTCTCAACTTCAGAGTTTCAAATATGTTGGATTTCTTTGCTCTTTCATAAATTGTTCTATTCAAAAATAAGTATTTCTACTCATCTAAGATGCAATCTCAGTCTTTTGTTGTGTCCACAAGGAAGGCAGTCCATCACTGTGATTGTATTGGTCAATTTGTAGGATATTGGCTTTGGTCATCTCTTAATCTTTGCCTATTTCATGTATCTCTGAGCTTTGATTTTTCTCATGTAAAATAATACTATCTAATATTTTCTACCACAAGGGATTCTTATGAAAAACAAAATTATCCAAATTAAACAGTGAATTGTATGAATATATTGCTAATATATTGTAGGGGCAAGCTAATGATTAGATATCTTGTCATTATTTTCTTTTCTTGAAACTGCATCTTCTTTAATTGCCTTATTTTGAAAATGACAAAAATGAACATTTCTGAGACATTTGTAAGACAAGGAAAGCCCTGAGGATATATTTTCTTTTGTGACTTTAATACTTCCAAAAATATGAATTTCCATAGAAGTTGTAAACTATTTTGACCAATACTTTTTAGCAAAAGTATTATATTAATATGAACACACAGCACATAGGAAGAACTGATGTCACGGATGAAAGGACTGAAATCCAGGAAAACATAATTTACATAAGAAACACTAATCTAATGATGGCAAAAGAAAACCCCCTTATATTGTGGAATAAGCAGACCAAATAATTGTAGATAATGACAATCTTCTTTTTTTATTAAGATTATTTATTTGACTATTTAAAGATTTCTGGGATTTATTTTATATATTTATTTAGTTTTCTTTGATTTCTTTATACTATTTCTAAGTGTTTTAGTTTATCATCACTTTTCTATTTCAAGTAATTAAAAGCATATTTTCTCTTCCTTTCATATCCTATTCCAGCCTTTATCAGTCCCAAATTTAAAATTAAGACTTCAATAACGTATTCCAATGATGAATTTTCTATTGAAATACATTCTCCAAAATTTTCTAGCAAATGATTGAAATATGAAGCTAACATACAATGAAAGTCATTTAAGGTTATCAAAAGCAGCTGACAAACAGTTCTTTTTTCAGAATGTAAAGTTAATAAAGATTACAATTCTAGTGAAAAACAAGAAAATAAGAATAGATTATCCTATTACTTTCTTTTAGACGACGGGATTTTTAAAAGCAAAGGAAAGAAAAATGGATGAAAAATAGAAAACAAAGAAGCAATGGTTACACTTTTGCTGTTGACCAGTTCCTATCAGTATTTGAAATAATATCTGATTCACAAATTCATGGCAATGTATTTGAGTGTCATTAAAGCTTACCCTGTCAGGACTCAGAACAAGAATGAGAAGCACATCAGATTCATGTGAAAAATTTTAGATACATCTGGACTCTGTGCCCCCTTGTCTTCTTTCTTTCTCTGTGGTGATGAATTCCAACCAGCCCAGCAAGGCACAAAGCTTTTAGAGAAACTGAAGTTCAGGAGAGGAGAATTTAAGGACACTGGAGGGTATTGGATACAACCCCACTGGTAATCCCCAAGGAAATTCCTGGAGCAAATTGCCAAAAAAACTCATGTAATTTTAACAACCTGTGTTTAGGTTTACAACTGTATCTTTAACAATATTTTTTTTCCATACATTGTTTTGTTTTATTTTTTCCATTCAAGAACATAATTAAAGAAATAAAATTTTTTTCTTTCTTCCCCTTCTCCCGGTCCCCTCCCACAACCCCTCCACCCCTCCTCCCTCCCCCTTCTTCCTTGAAAGAGGGCATGGTGCCCTGCCCTGTTGGAAGTCCAAGCCCACCCCCCTCCCTCCCGGCCTAGGAAGAAGTGCATTCAAAAAGACTCGGTTCTCAAAAAGATAATACATGCAGAAGA
>PVIU01034181.1:0-11596 GCA_004026605.1 Ondatra zibethicus | reverse complement strand
ACACATTGCAATAAAGTACACAGAGTGAAAGGAGGTGAGGGAAAGGCAAGGCATGCCACTCATTCTCAAACTTCCACATAACACCCACAATCAGGTGCTCCAAATGTGAAGGGAGAAGTGATTCACTGCAGCACAACCCTCCACACCTGTTTGCCAGCACCAGGTGCCTATGAAAACCCCTGTCTAGACAGAGCACAATATTACCACTGTGTTTGTGGTGTTTGGAGTTGTAATTTACGTTTATTATGGTCATTAGCTTTTGAGATCCACCCGAGAACCTATGCGCAATTTTATAGTCTTTGAACTTAATTTCATTTTATTCTTTTTCATTCTTTTTTGTTTGTTCGTTTGTTTGTTTTGAGATAGGTTTTCTCTGTGTAACAGCCCTAACTGTCCTTGAACTCACTCTGTAGACCAGGTTGGCCTTGAATTCATAGAGCTCTGCCTGCCTCTGTCTCCCAAGTGCTGGATTAAAGGTGTGCACCATAACTGCCTGGCCCATTTTATTTTTCTAAGTAGTTTCATTGCATCATCGTTCAGTGTCATTTTTTTGTGATTATTTTTTTAATTTTGTTTTCGAGAAATTGTTTCTCTGTGCATCTCTGAATGTCCTGAAACTCACTCTGTAGACCATCCTGGTCTCGAACTCAGATGTCCACCTGCCTCTGACTCCTGAGTGCTAGGATTAAAGGTGTGTACCAACACTGCACAGCTAATTTAAAATGTTTTTATTCATTTATTTTTTTTCTTTTGTGTTGTAAGTTTAATAGTGTAAAGTTCAAGTCTTTTATCATTGGCATCCACTTACATGATAATGGTACTAGTGCTTGTGTTACACACAGACACACAAATTTAACTTTAAAAAACCCTTACAAAAGTCAATACTATGAAAGAAGTACTACCCACACACTTAAATTGTAGAAAACCATAGGTAATGAATTAAATTGTGTGTCTTTCCTGCAGTGAAGTGGCCTGATACAAGCTAACTCAAAAATATCCTCTCATATGCAAATAACAATGGGCTAAGAATGTGTTGTCTGTAACTCTTTTGCCTGCTCTTAGGACCCTTTGCCTCCTACTGGGCTGCCTCACTATCTCCTGATATAACAGTTTGTGCCTAGTCTTATTGAAGCATATATTATTGATAGCTCTGGGAAGGCTGCTCTTTTCCAAAGGGAAATGGAAGAGGACTGGATTGGGCTTGGGGAGGGGATGGAGGAAGGGGAAGCTGAAATTAGGATATACTGTATGAAAGAAGAATAAAAAATAAAAGAATGTGTTACTTAGAGTAAGTATTGTCAGTACTTTGATTGTCTTGACACTGTGTTCTCATGTGAAAATAGAGCAACAAGATTAATGTATATTAAATAATGTCATTTTGATTAAACAAACAAGCAAATAAATGAGCTCAAACTATGAGCTAAAGCGCACACAGGAATAGGGAGAGAAAAATCAGTCTACCTGCTACATCATAGGGGAGGATTTCCAGAGGCAAAACAAACAAAAAATATGTATTTTTCAAAGCACAGATGGAAAACACATGGAGGATAAACACAGAATTATAAGATTTGTCTGAATAAACCAGAAAGAACATGGAAATGAAACACACACATGTGTGTAAAAGCACACACACAGTCAACACAGAAAGCACTGAAATTTCAAGACAACTACATACAGAGAAAATAAAAAGCATCTTTTCAAAAGAAATGGCAGCTTCCTTTATAGAATAAAAAGATAGAGTACAGCAATAATATCTTCAAATACTTTTCTGAAAATATCTTTCCACACTCAAAATGTAACTATTTGGAACAATTCTTCATATCATTAAATAATATTCTGTATGTAGAAAAGGAAGGTAGAAAAACTCACATCATTTCTGATGATGTTTATGCTAAGAACATTTATATTGCTGTGACCAGGTACTTCATAAAAGCAATGCAAAGAGTAAAGGTCAATTTCGCTTGAGGTTCCAGGGCATTTGGCCCATGGCTAAACCATTGTTTCTGAACTTGTCTGGAGACACAACACCTGGCGATGGGAGTGAGCCGTACAGGACAACTGTTCACTCAAGGCAGACAGAAAGCAGGGAGCAGCTAACTCACAAACACACACTTCCAGTGATCTACTTCTCTCACTTAGCTACCATCTTCCAAAGCCGCCACAACCTGAGAGAATACTACACTGGAGTCCAAGATCTAACATTTCAGAATCAAAACATACCAAATTGGAACAATTATTCACTTAGTCAAATAATGCCTTGTGTGTAGGAAAATGCAAATCAAAGTCCATATATGGATACTTGGGAAATGTTTCTTTCATAGAACCTCTTATCTAAGTCTTAGAGGAAACACAGTAGGAGACACAATGATCTAAGAGAAAATTTAAATTGTAATTATTTGAAAACTAATAAACTTTTATGGTGTAAGATCTTTCAAAGTACTAACACAGTGGAAAAGGTGGTGGATAATGGAATGCTAGCCTTACTCGCAAGCAGCTTTGCTGTTTGAAACATATTGCCGAGTGCCTTTCTAGTTCAATATCTTTTCTTGCAAACTGAAAAAAAATGCATGTATTCTACTCACGAGGATATTGTAAATAGTAAGTTAATTAGTACTTTTCTAACTCAGAGATCAGTACTTAGTATCTTTAACGTTAGTTACTACATCGCTGAAAGTGTGAGCATTACCAAGTCTATCTGAGATGCAGTGAATGCATGTTTAAATAGCATTTTCCAGAAGCAGAATTTTACAGTAATGTTTGTCTTGGTATGCAAGTGGCAGTGATGGAACCATCTGTGATAAATTTAGTCTGTGTCAGTTTCTAATTCTCTTGAGGCGATAGAACTTGATACAATTTTCCTGCGGTGTGTCTCTGCAATTACCCTCTTTTGCTGCCTCTTATTTGGTTGCATATTTCTAAAATTTATCTCCGGATAAGTAACTAACCTTCCAGAAAGCATACCAGAATGTTGTGTAATTCCATGTAAAATTGTGCTTGTTTGGGAAATTAAGTCAGTATCAGATTAGTTTCTTAGTCATAATATTAAATTAGTCAAAATTAAATTCTACCAAGGTCTGTATCATACTTTTCATGAGATACAATGATTTCAAAAGACTAAAATCACTCTGATTTTATTTTATACATTCCTAAAATTTTACCTTTTCTAAGCTAAAATGAAAAATTCTTAACATGCAAATAAAATTCTCAAATTAGAGTTTCTTTCTAATTTCCTATACTTTTCTTCAAACAAGCTAGCTCCCTAATACATATGTTTTCAGGGCTTGTCAACTTGCACTGCACAACTAATTTGTAAGCTCATCTCTAGGGCGGGCAACCCCTCCCATTCCCAGTGTCCTAGGTTGTTCGTAGTTCCTTGTGTAGAGTTGAGATCTCATGGAATTTTCCCCATAAAATTTGTCCTTGTTCAGCTCACATTTGGATGATCATGTTGGTGAGACTTTGTGGGTGTAGTTTTTGATGTTTTTAGGAGACAGAATCTCTGGGCCTTATAGTCTTCCCATACCTTCTTCTGCAATGTTCCCTGAGCCTTAAGTGTGGGAGTATTTTGTAGATGTATTCACAGGGTCTGGGCTCTACATTTCTGTATTTTGATTAGTTCTGGGTCTTCGTAGATGCCTCTATCTGTTCCAAAGAGAAATCCTTTTCATGAGTAGTAAAGAATATTCTTATCTATGTGTATAAGGACAAATGTTTATAGATTATTATGAGGAGATACGCTGGTTTAGTAAATTAGTTGTTGTAGATTATCCTCCATTAACCAAGAATTCATGATTAGTGAGTACTATCCAGTACCATGAATGGTATCGCTTTTGCTAAGCAAGTCTTAAGTCCAATTGGAGAGTTATCGGTTACTGCCAAGGTATGTTTGCTATCACTGCACCCATAGATTTATGCTGCATTGGTAATTGATGTGTTATATAGGCATCAAAGCTGGGTAGGACTGTATCCTGGGGTCTTGATTATCTCCCTGCTTTGGAAGTTTGCACAGCATTTTCTGGACCCAGGAAAGCAAGTCCTCAGCAAGAAGGTGTTAAGAGTAATTCCAGCTGAGGGGTCTCTGGACTCTTTTCCTGAAGTACATGATATTTTACATATGGGTAACATTAAACAGACTAAACAGGTCAGATTTAAGAACATGCATATATATATATGTGTGTGTATATATATATATACATATATACTTTCAGATATATTGATATAGATATATGCATGCTGCAAAAATGGGAAGAAGAGGCTACACATTTGAAGAAGGGTAGTGAAGTGTACATGGGAGGGTTTGGGTGGCAGAAAGGGAAGGAAAATATTATATTAAATTATAACAATAACAACAACAAAAAAGTTAACTCATCATATCACCTTGCCTCATTGCCTTTCATCACAATGCTGAATCCATATAAAAGAATTCTATTTTAAGATACATTTATTTTAAAAAGATGTGAATACATTGTGCATACTTGTACATACTAGTTATAGAAAGTAGAGCCTAGATGAAAAAAGAAACTCTACCCTGATCTTCTCTGTTTAGGTTTACCAGAGTTCTTGTTATTAGGAATCTGAATAAACCTGTAGGCTTTATTGCTTGGAGGCAGCTGGTCTAGAATTTTCAAATGAGGCATTTTCATTATGTGTAACTTCAAAAGTTTCTGTACCCCAATAAGTGTCTCCGCTGATGCAACAATCCAAGTCAAGCCAATCAAACTGAATTAGAAAAAGTCCAAGTTTAAAAGCCCAGGTTTAATGGATAAAAACAGTCCCAGATGATTTGCTAGCCCCCCAGAGAGGAGATTGGGAAGGAAAACTACATGTCGTTTGCTGGGGGGCAGTTTAAATATCCCCCAGAGTGATCATGAGCATCTCTGGGGTAAGGGTCATCATTTGGCAGGCTGTCTGACATGTGTCAGGGTTTGGAGAGAGATCAGGCAGGGGCCTTTGAGTGGAGCTTCCACCCGAACATTCCAGACTCTAGGTATATGGATGCCAGGGGCTGGGGTGAAGCTTCCACCAGAACTTAACTAACTTGTTCATGGGCACTGTGTGTGAGTTGAAGGCTTTGCTCATCCTATTTAAATGAGGTTTTCTCAGAGATGTGGCCTCAGAAGCAGGAGAGAACTCAGGCTTCATTCCTGTTCCATTATCCTTGCCTTTCCACGGTACTCCAGAGCATGTCCAACTTGTGGCTTTGGGCTGCGTGTGCTCAAGGTTAGATACGAACATAGCCAAACATGAAACTGAGCAGCCTTGTGAGGCATTTCAAAAGTTTGGATATTTCTGCAAGGAATTGGTAATAAATTATAATTAGCGCTAGGTTTTTGCCAACCTTTCCTTCCCTGGACTTTACTTCTCTATTCAGCATGAGTCTTTCCCCAACAACAAGTAACAGAGGATCTGTCTATGATTGAGGTAAGAGAATATTGTGTGCGAGACAATTCTCTTCTTTACTATTCCCTATTTCTGTTTATCCTCCACTGCCTTAAAAATATAGATCTAGTGCTATATGAGTGAATTTCCAATTCTTCTTTTTAAAATATCATATATGATATAAATATTACCTCTGTGTTGCTGAGACAGCATTTCAAATGTGAAATTATTTCTCGTATTCCCAATTTGGAGAATCTTTTTAATTTTTATTGTTATCTTAGAGTTGAGAACAGTGGCATTTAATCATTTCTTTCTTATTTATATCCACATTGTATAATATGTTAGATTTTAAATACTTTTATTATTTTCTACAGTTAATGAATGGCTTTCTTTCTTTATTTTTTCTTTACTTAATTTCCATTCAATTGAATTGTATTGCATATTTAAATTCTGGTTTCACATCAACTGATTCTTAATACTTGTTAAAATATAATTGATTAATAAGATATATTGATTTAAAAGTTTATTTCACACATCATTGTTAATATCCATTAACAATGGACACAGCGAGAGGAAAAGAATAGACTTCGTATCCTCCTACATCTGGAGAAGACAAAACAACTTGAACTTTTTCTACTGTGTGGATTTGTGAGGAGAAACATTCCCTGACAACTGCCTCTGAGATTTCATGCAACCTCAGAGAATCATGAAAAATCACAGACATATCTCTGCTCCTGTGTGAAGAGAAGTTGTAGAAAATAATTCTATGACCGTTGGTCATCATAAAGGGATCATTGCCAGGTTAGAGTGGTGTGACTGACAGTTCCGCACAGAACACCATAGTTTAGAGCTCTGTCACTCAGTTCCGTCTGGCAATGCTCTACCACTAAAACCGTGCCATGGAGCAACTGCCTCATGCCTCTCAAACAGAGGAGTTTAGTTTTAAAAGACAGATCACTGACACTCAAGGACAGATTTAGAAAACGATTCTCATCTTACGCAATAAATAAATAAAAAAATAAGTAAATAAATAAAATTGGAGGGTGTTTCTCCTTTAAAAGAAATAAAAGCCACATTCCACACAAAGGCTCATAAATGCAAGTTTGTTGCATCAATTCAACTGGAAATGCCAGCTGACTCATGAAGTGAGTGTTAGTGCTGGCAGTGGCTCTGAAGCCTTTGTGTTCTTTGTAAACATTTGTCATGCTCTTCAGTTACTCTGCTCTCAATGGACTCAGAACATGATAAACAAATAGGTGACAGAGAAGCAATTAGAAGTTTGAAGGTATAACAGTATTGTGTTTTATTTTCATTTTTCTTTTATTTTTACATGCTAAAGTAAGTAAGCAGCCTCTATAATGTGGATCTACTACACAAATGATGATAAGAGACAGATTTTTCTTTGAGATAGTACAGATGTGTATTTTGTTTCCACTCTAATGCATATATCACCATTGTTTTTGAGTTGTGGGTTGATGACTATAACTTCTGGGCCAATTCTAAGACTCTTCATCATGAGGACAAATCAAATCAGAGATGTAGTGTCAGAGTTGTGAATACAGAAATAATCATTATCTAATGAGAAAAGTGGGCTTTGGGAAGACATGAAAACAATGCAGTCAGTGCATCTCTGTCTCCATGTCCTTATTGCTTATCCTTGGCTTCAAGAATAATTGTGAGTTTGCATATTTCTCTAAGAACTGATATGCTTAGAGATTTAAACTGCCTTCCTGGAATCCTCACTCTATATTCTGAGATGAAGTCTGAGTTGGGGTTACTACACAAGCTTATCTCTAAGGTATCTGTTAAAACTGTCCGGCAGATACCCTGGGGTTGGTGTCCCCATTGTAAGAGTCTCATTTTTCACTGTCTTATTTTCAAGAAATGTGGAGAAAAGATAGGCTCGATTGTAGTGGTTTTGGCTAGGAGTTTAAATAAATTTTTAGTATTAAAGCCAAGATATCATCAGTTCACTATACTTATTTAAACATCACATTCTAAATAAATAGAAAACAAATGTCAAGCACTAGTGGGGCTACAAGTGAACATTTACTTATGTTTTGTGTTTATATTAAGCAATATTATAAAGCCATATAATAAACATGATCCATTAATGAGGCATTTTTACTTTGTCCAACACTCTTGTTAAACATCTATACTGTGCAAACTATTAGTGAGAGGCTATCAAAACAGCACTATAGAAAAATAGCACAAAATATTCTGCTTTTGAAATAAGGAGTTAAAGAAGTAGATCTATGTCCCAAATATTTATGACATAACTAAGGAACCAGATATTTTATTTGTGTATTCTCAAACTTTCTCTTATCTCTTCACACCCCGATTTTCATGGGGTCTATGCAATCTTATAAAAGAATACAAATTCTTAAAAGGAAAGACAAAGTGGACAAAGTAGTAAAATGCGATCATCTTGTCCTTCACGTCTCACAGAGTCCCTAGCCTAGAGAGTTCTCAGTATGTGCAGCAGACCGTAGACCTCAGCTCTGGGGGGAAAGCCTGGACTTAGATATTTCTGAATTGTGAACAAACTTTTTACAGCACATTTATGCAGGAGATACCTCAGAACTCAGCAGGTTTTTATGCTTTTTTCTATGGTAGAGTTTGTTTTATCTCTTAATGTAACAGTGTTTCTATGCACATTATTTGTAGAAGAACACATCTAAGTCTCTGTCTGGACACATGCTGAATATCAATGCTGGAGCCTTGCTCACACACAGCAGGTACATTACGACTAACCCCCTCCATGCCTCAGATTTAGTAGTGGATGCCTCTCTTCTCCTTTCCACTTCCCTCTCCAACTTTTAGCTCCACCTTTTCTTTCCTTTGCCTTTCATTTTATTTTTCATCTTCTTCTAAAGTGTATGTGATGTCTGTGCACCTGGAAAATAAACAGCTATGGACCACACAGTGATACATAGGGTACTTTTAAAATCTAGTTGAAAGAATTGTAGGAAGATACACAGTATGTTTGCTGTGTGCAAGTGACATCTTTCCCCCTACAACTGTGATGTTTATAAATGGTTTTATTAGCAGACTCCCTTAAGATAACACCTACAAAATAAATAAGACTTAATCACAAAAATAAGTGGTTGATTAGGATTGTCCTAATATAATTATGAAAAGAAAGCTGCCCATAGCAAATAAACAAACATAATTAAAAATGACTTCTGCCCAGAGTGCTAAGAAAGAGCACCCTGAAATAACTTCATAGAGCTGTGTTGCAGAATATTATTTTAAGATGTGTTACATTTGTTTATGCTGTAGAACATGTGTTTCAGTGATACAAAAAATGTATTACATTATTTTATGTTACGTTTGTTTAACTCTGTGAAGCTGTGATACTTTTTCCTGTCTAAAATACCTGATGCTCTAATAAAAAGATGAATGGTCAATAGCAAGGCAGGAGAAAGGATAGGTGGGGATGACAGTCAGAGAGAATAAATAAGAGAAATCTGGGAGAAAAGAAGGAAGTGCAAGAGAACAAGGAGAGGAGAACACTAGGAACCAGCCACACATGCACATAGCCAGGAATGGAGTAAAAGTGAAAGTCAGATATGCAGAAGTAAGAAAAGAAAAAAGACCAGAGGCAAAAGGTAGATGGGATAATGTAAGTTAAAGAAAGCTGGCTAGAGATGAGCCAAGCTAAGGCCAGGTGTTTATAAAAAAGAATAAGACTCTGTGTGATTATTTGGGAACTGTGTAGAAGGTCTATCAAAGAGCTGAAAGAGAAAAGAATCTCAAAAATAGAAAAAGTAAAAAACAAACAACAGAGTTAGTCAATACTGTTGAAGAGTTTATACTCTCTCAAGATAAGTTAGATGAATCACTGGGTTTACATGCCTAGAATAGTCAGGACTCAAAGAAATGCTTCACAAAACCAGCAAGACAGCAGAAACCAGCATGTCTGGAAAGCCAATATATTTTCTAAAATTACTCTCTGTCATGTCCTGAGGAATTCCCTATACTGATTATTTGTCAGCCGTTTAGCACTGAGTTCTACAGAAGGTGAAATGAGTTAAAGAGATTTCCAAAATTCAAATTGATATCAACATTGAAAGAAAATCTAATAATTTTTAGGGTAAACACTATGGAAATTCTCTAAGCACAGGGGTGCAGAAGTAAGTACAAAATCCCATGACTGTCTGGGAAGCCATTGGGAATTAGAACTGGAGGAAAGGGAGAGTCAGTTTTCCCTAGTAAAATAATTCCTGTTATGTTGTGGCGTATCAACTGTATTTTAATAAATAAAGACTGCCTGAAGATCTGAGAGTAAAACAGTCTCACTGGTTAGCATTACAGACCAGGTTATGATAACACACACCTTTAGTCTCAGTAGTCATAATGACACACACCTTTAATCCACACTAGTTGCCACAGAAACTGAGTGGTACATGCCTTTAATGATGGTGTTGCATGCCTTTAATCACAGCACTAGAAAGGATTATAAAATGGGGAAAGACAGTTCTCAGACACAGTCTCCTTCTGAGATTCCAGGAAGTAGGATCACTATTTCAGATTGAGGTCAAGGTAGGAGCCAGTAGCTGGCTGTTTTGCTTTTCAGATCTTCAGGTTGAACCCCAATTTCTAACCCTGAAATTAATAAAATGTTTATTAATTGTGCTTTATTTGGCACCCAACATTTTGGGGAACGAATTTACAAAAAAATCATTTGCCTGAGACATTTTGGCCACCAGCTCAGCCAGGGCTGGGGTTGAAATTCCAGCTCTAGGAATTGGAAACCAAACCTAGCTACCTGAGTTTGGGAGAAAAACTAGCATTCCCAGCTCCCATCTACCCAGCTTCACTTCCATGTAAAGATGTAAAATACACAAAGAATCCAAATACTGTGCATTATTGTGTTGTCTTTGAATTGTTTGGCTGCTGAGGAAGGAGCAAATGCTGCTAAAAGACACTTGATTATAAATGTTGCTGGATTAATCCAACTTATATATTTTGAAAATGTTTTGACTTCAAAATTTAATTCAAAAGATATGTTACTTTGGAGGTGAGGTTTTGCTTTTGTTTACAGAGGAAGTCAGAAGCTGTGGATTCAATCTGGTTTATGAAAAATAAGGTTTAATTAAAATGCTTTGACTTCAAAATTTAAGTCAATAGATATGATACTTTGGAGAAGAGGTTTTATTTTTGTTTCCACAGGAAATGAGAACCTGTGGATTCATTGTTGGTTAAGAAGAATAAGGTTTGATGGAGGAAGAACCCCTGAAAAATCTCTAATGGGAATAGATGACCCAGATGGTCCAATATTTCAGAGTACATATCTTGAAGTTTCCTTTGAGTTCAACATCCAGAACAGCTTCAAGACAGCTGGCCGAAATGTTCCAGCTTCACAGAATACTCCAGTAAGGACTGGAACCATAATCCTAAATTTTCATTCAGTTCCCATAAGATTATCAGTGCCTACAATCAGCAGGAACTAGCTTAGAAAACTATGCCCACATTCCCACAGAATGGATTATGGATGTTTGTCTTTGTTTAGAGTGTTGGTTACAAGTTGTTATGGATGACAGTAAGGAAAAAAAGCTAAACAAAGGAGATTAGATTCAGAGTACTTGTTTTGAAAAAAAAAAGGAGGGGTGTGCTGTAGAACAATAGTCTTGTACCCTGTAAAGATTTGTCATTTATATTGGTTTAATAAAATGCTGATTGGCCAGTAGCCAGGCAGAAAGTATAGGTGGGGCAACCAGAACAGGAGAATTCTGGGAAGAGAAAGGCTCAGTCTTCAGTTGTCACCCAGATGCAGAGGAAGCAAGATAAGAATGCCTCACTGATAAGAGTTACCATTCGGCTAACACAGACATGAATTATGGGTTAACGTAGATGTAAGAGTTACCTAGAAAGATGCATAAGCTATTGGTCAAGCAGTATTATAATTAATACAGTTTCTGTGTGATTGTTTCGTGTCTGGGCTGCCAGTAGAAGTACGAGCAATCTCGGCCAACACTGTTAGCTTGGACAAACAGCATGGAAGACTACACACCCAAATATATCTGGTCTACACAAACTCTAGTCTATAGTAGAAAATGAAGAAGGAAACCTGAAATTATGTGAGTATGAATGAAGAGGATAGAACTTGGAGGAATGAGTGAGAGGGATATATATGACCAAAAAGTACAGAATGAAATTCTTAAAGAAATATTAAAAGATATTTAAAATTAAGTTGCAAAATCTGTGAAAGTCC
>PVIU01034180.1:0-11602 GCA_004026605.1 Ondatra zibethicus | reverse complement strand
CATGGACATGTCACAAACAAAGGACCTGGTATTCCTCTGAGCTGCAGTTCCCCCCATCATTACAGTATTCCTTCCTGTGATGTTCCCATATGTACTGCTTCCACCTCTGGAGTCACAGTCAGTGGCCAGTCTTCACTTTCTCTTCTTCTGAGAGCTACATAGTATTCTTGGTGTAGCAAGTAGACCTCTTGACCTCATCTCCTTCACCATAAAATCTTCTGATTTTAGGTTGTGAGATATATTAGAAATGTCTCTTCCTTACTATTTTTCTCCTTGGACTTCTTATTTAGTTTTCCCCCTTGATATCTTATTTCTCAAATACTCATATTTATGAAATCAATTGGGAACCTTTGGAGCCCAGAACTGTGTAAGATGATATGGGGAATTGATGTTTCTTTTGTGATGTTTTTATAGTTAAGAATTGCATGTATTTTGTTTCCAGAGACTGTAATGTAGATGAGAAGAAAAGTAGAAAATAACTGTCTCTGCATGGTTGCACAGATCTTTAAGTCCAGTATGATACAGTGTCACTTAAATATAAAGTCACAATGGCTAGTTCATTTAGAAAATTATTTAAACAGCAAGACGAAAAGTTTAAATTCAGGTGTATCATGGATCTAGAGATCTATGTATATAAGCAACCTGTGGTAGAGTTCTCTACTCCACCATATTGATAGACTCCATTTCTGTTTTTTGAGGATAAGTAACTTTAACTTCTATGATTCTGACATATTCACAATATATTCTTTCATTTCTCCCACATATTCCAAATAAGAGTGATAAAGGCTTCAACTTTAATAGAGAAAATAATTCACGATTGGCTCTTATTTTTTTTTCCATAAATCTTTTAGGTTTCATTGAACTTGCCTTCTAAATTAAAAACACTTGCAAGAATCATTTTATTGAACGTTTTCATTTTTGTAAACAAGATCTCACTGTGTAGCCCAGGCTAGACTGTTCAAATTGCCCCATGCTATGAGGTCGTTTCATCACTGAGATGAAAGTCCTGGGCATTTTCACCTGAAACAATGATACTCCTCTCTTGTTTCCTCATATGTATGAGGAAGTTCTGGTAGATAAGACAAATGTGAAGCAGAGCTAAGGGGGCCTGTGACCATTGTTAAGGCCATGGTTTACTCACAGTTTCTGTCCAACAGCTCTTTCTATATATGTGAGGCCTGTGTTAGGAGTTTCAGTTCTTATTTGCAAATAATATTTAGTCTTCTGAATAGTGGATAATTTATGGTATGGAGAGGTAAAATCTATCTCTTCTGTTTTTGTGTGGTCACATTGTATGGGGGTGTCTACAGAGGCCAGAAATGGCATCGCATTCCAAGAAACTATATTTTCAAGGGTTTGTGGCTTGTGTGGTGGGAGCTAAACTCTGGTCCTCTACAACAGCAACACTCACCACACTGAAATTAAAGGTTTAGCCATAGATATTCTCAAGCCACTATCTTCTATTGCACTGAACAAGAAGTCATACAAAAATGTATGTACTAGAGGGAGAAATGATACCTATTTCACCAAACACTAGATATTGATAGGCTGATGTACAAAAGAGTAGGGAGAGTGATGGTACATATATGGAATTCTGTGCAAGAATTTCACTTAAGGCCAAAAGAAGCAGAATTGGTTGGGAAATAGATAACTTAGATGCATTCAAATTAATAAGCCATAATATGTAAACTTCAAAGTGAAAAATTTCCAAGTGGAGATTAAGGAAAATTGAGAAATTAGTTTTTGGCCCATTCCTAAGCTTCAAACAAGCAGGGACAGTTTAGAGACAGGGGCAATATATAATCTATATATAAACAAAACAAAACAAAAAACAATCAAAAACAAAATCAGATAAACTAAAAACAAAACTTAAGCAACAACAAAACCCCAAACCATATATTATTTCTAATTTAATTTCATTGACCTTAAGGGGATCAAAGATCATGAGGATGGTTTGAAACCCTTTAAGTTTACCATGTAACTTAAGATAATAAGTTAGTAATAACAATATTAAGATAATAGATTAGTGCAGTTGTTCTCAACATTCCTAATGCTGTGGACCTTTGATAAAGTACCTCATTTTGTAGTGACCCTAACCATAAAATTATTATTGTTGTTAGTTCATAACTGTAAGTTTGTTATGTTATGAATCATTATGTAAAATATTTGTCTTTTCCCATGGTCTTAGGCAACCCAGTGAAAGTGTTGTATGATTCCACAAAGGGTTGCAACCTATAGTTTCATAACTGTTTGAATAGAGAATGATTCTATGTGAGTCTGGCAATAGGGGCACTCAGAGAAATTACTTTCTGAGGATTGATAGAGAAGATGACATCAAGAGCCAAGACAGTGGACACAGGAACTCAAAAAACCATGGGTAAGCAGAATAGGCCTAGAAAAGGCAGGAAGTGGTTTATAACTAGTAACCAGGTTCCTGGAGTGAAGGAGAAAATGCCTCATGAATATATAAAACTTTGAGTGTAAGTGACAATAGAGTGGTGGAGAGGCCCATGATACTTTGGGGCTTAAATTTAGCAACTAGCCATAAATACCACTAAATCCAAGGTACTCTCCTGAATATATATTATATATAATCTGTCATGCATATAATATTAAACTCATATTCCAGTTTATTGTAAAAAATCTAATTGGAAAAGTTTCTAACTATATATGACTTGCCAAAATTGAACTTTAAGGACATATAAATCTATTCAGTTCTATAACTAACTCTGAGATTGAAGCTGTAGTGGGTTCAAACAAAGAAAATCCTAGGAAAATGAATGAATACTCCATTGAGTTTTTACCAGAAACTATGCCCTACAACAGAAAGGGAAGAAAAACTACAGAAATCATTCCAAGATGCCAGAACTTACCTGGATTACCAAACTGGGTACAGACATGGGGAAAGAGAAAACTATTCACCAATATTATTGAAGATTATTAATACAAACATCCTTAATAAACTTATTGCAAACTGAATCCAACAATGCTTTGGAAAGAGCACACAAGCTGGTTTCATTACAGGGTTACAGTAATTCACAGTGTTTGCAAATCTGTAAACATATTACAGCACATAAGCAGAAGAAACAATGAGAAGCATATGATTATTTCAATAGATGCAAGGAAAACCTGAGAAAATGCAAGAACCTGTCATGATTAAATCCCTGAAGTAATTAGGGATAGAAAGAGCATGCCTAAACAAAATAAAAGGCTAAATATGACAAATTAATAGGAAACATACTGATGATGAAAAAACTGAAATTGTTTCCTCTAAAACTGAGAAGATGAGAAAGGTGTTAAATCATACTAACAGAGGTGGTAGACAACTACAAGGAAACAACATCTTTCAGACACATCAAGTCTAGTGAACATATGAACTCTCAGAGACTGTGGCAGCATGTATAAAACCTTCATAGATAAAAGCAAGACAGGTTCTCAACACTGAGAGGGGGAAGTAGAAACCAGCTCCCCTAAACAAGAAGCTATTCGCATTTGATACATGCTTGGAAAGGGGAAGTCAGTTTTCACCAATGGAGTGTCACTGGGCATATCAACCACACTTACGGCAAATCTCATGGCCAGGAGTAGCTGGCCAACAAAAACAACAACAAAATGAACTCCATATTTTGATTTGTTCTGGTGGGGATATTTTTTTTATTTTGTTCTGACATTTTTTGTCTTGTTTTATTTTTATATTTTTGCTGTTTAATGTTTGATGTTTTAGAAAGACAAAAAACATGAAGTAGGGTGGATAGCGAGGTAAAGAGGATCTGGAAGGAACCGGGGAAGTGAAGCATAATAAAAATATATTCTGTGAGACAATTAATATGAAAAATGTTAAGGAAAATTTGCAATAAAAGACAAAGTGGATGAAGAGACAGGAAAACAAATGATGAACCATGGAAAACCACCTGGCAAAAGAAAGAGTTATGTTGTGAAAACTTTTGGAAATAATGGATTTACCAGGAAGGATATTAAGCCCTTTGAAAAGCAAGGTATAACTTCAATAATGAACCACAACTATGTATTCTTCAGGGAACTTAGCAGTAGTGCCTGTTACCAATCACAGTAAGCACTATGAACTGCCAAAGTAAATTTCTCATAATTGGGCATAGACTCTCACAGATAAGGTTGGAATAAAAATCACAGTCACTCAGGCATAGCAGATGGCCAACCAAGAATACAGAAATCATTCACTACAGCCCTCTGCTTCTAGAAGCAGAGTAAGGTTGTATTGAACATTATAGAAAATATACAACACATAGCATCAATATTCCTAGAAATGAATATCATATTTATTTATTTTCTTGGGTAAATAAGAACTTTAACAATATTCTTTATCAATTGAGTTTTCTGCATGCTTATTTAATGATGGCTCATTGTAACTAAATCTGGTATCATAGATAAATACATATAGAAGAACATGTTTTTGGCCATGAGGGTGAAGACATCAATGCCACTTGCTTCAGATTGCAGTGCTATAAGTTGATGCTGGGGGCCAATATTCTGGAAGAGTGTGTGCTTTGTTGATTAAGTTTTTAATAGACTATATGTTAAACTTATATTTTAAGACATGATCTTGATGCTTTGAAAACAAAACGAATTAAATAGATGTACCTTAGGTTAATGCCTCTTAAATACACACTACCTTAAATAAAAAAATAACTAGTGCAAAATAAGTTTCCTTTTAAAGATCATATATTGCAGACAGAAAGAACAAAAGGACAAGATATAGTGGAAAACTTAACATCAAATATTTATTTCTGTACCCAATCTCTGGTATAGGGACTTTCCTTCTAGAGAACAGCTTTCAGCAACACATAGTATTCTGTCAAATTGGAAGATATATCCTATCAAAACATCAGATTGGGTAAATCTTAACAAGACAAGAATATCTAAGAAGAACAGAGTTGTACCTGTTCTATATAGGTTTAAATGACCAAATCTTAAGCCCCCCCCCTTACTCATTTTAGAGATCAGAGATAAAGGTAACACAAGGTGAATGGCATCCATAAGTATGAATCAACATTTATCATTTCTAGTTAATACAGTGAAATAGTTTCCACTATACCATACCCAATATTTCTTGGGTGGCCAAGAACCTGAGACTAGATAGCTGAGGGACCTAGGGTAAAACCAAATACTACTATTCTAAAAAAACATGTCAAATAAAATGACTTTTAAAATATTATGCTGTACTCATTGCACTGATAAACTATCATCATGGAAGCTTCCTCCTGCAGTACATGGGAACAAGTACAAAAACTCACTGTAAGCTCTTGAAACACACAGCTCTAATTGGGGTGTCTGCAACAAATCCATCTCCGTAGTGCTCAGAAAACCCCATGTTATAGGAGGCCAACTGTTTGCTTCCAGGCTGCCCAGATTCCCAATTTAACCACACAGAAACTGTATTAATGAAATCACTGCTTGGCCAATCACTATAGCACATTCCTAGATAGCTCTTACATATTGAATTAACCCATTTCTATTATTTTATATTTTACCGTGAGGCTCATGACCTACCAGCAAGGTTCCAGCTGGCAGCTTGCATCTTTCCCCTCTGGTGGCTACATGACATCTCATGACTCCACCTTCTTTCTCCAAGCATTCAGTTTAGTTTTCCCCACCTAGCTCTGTTCTGCCCTGCTATAGGTCCAAAGCAATTTCTTTATTAACCAATGGTATTCACAGCATACAGAGGGGAATCCCACATCTTCTCCCCTTTTTCTGTTTAAATAAGAAGGAAGATTTTAACATTAACATAGTAAAATTATATATAATAAAACAGGTATCAATCAAGAATTACAGTTACAATATTTATATCTACTTTATCTTTTATCATAAGTAAGGAAATCTGTAACTATATCTATTCTTCAACTCCATAAAAGACTCCAGAAGGATATAATATTACCTAAGTAAACAGGAAGTGTATTGTAAGCAACTTTCAAAATTCTAGAATTGACAGAGACATCTTGCTGCCTCGATGGTCACCCAAAGTTATTCTGTACTGTTGGGGCATCCATCTTCAGCCTACAGACCCATGGTATCCAGCAGACTTTTTCACGAACCAGGAAATTTCAAAGACAGTTTCACCAGTATTGGCAATTTGTCAGTCACTTTCTTCTGTGTCCTGCAGAAAGCCTGGCAGACACTTTCATGTAGCTGGAACCCGAGAGGACCATCTTACCTTATTTAGGCAAGTTCAGCAGTCAATTCTCTGTTAGTCCTGCATGTCTATTTTATACAGCATAACATCAAGCAGTCCAGGCAGGAACAGTTTCTTGCCCATAAGGAGCCTCTTTCTTACCCATCATCCTCATGAAGTAGATTAGTGCTTCCAGGAGCAGATGTGTCATGAAAAGTCCAAAGTTATTCAGTACTTTAAATGCCATATTCTGAAGGTCTCTGAAAGACTTGAAGAATAACTATATAACTGAAATATATCTCCATATATCTAGAAAACCTAACTAACATGACTACACACTTGACTATTATAGATAATTATCTATTAACCTATATTTCTTAATCACACATTACATTTTTCAATGAGCTGCACAAACACAATACCTTAATCAAGAGCAGAAATATACAGATAACAAAATTGATCTTAAATTTTTATTAATAAACCAAGATCCATACCAATGCAAATCTCTATAGCATATCCTCTTTAAATGCAAACAAACATTTATAAACAATCATTTAGGGAATTTGATCATAGTTCTATCCAAACTGCCGTGCTTTTTGCTGGGTGAAGTATTTTTTGGGGTGTTCACAGTGACCTTACAGGGGCTCTTGGTTCATCAATCCACATCAGTTTGGAAGGATTCCAAAGGTTCTAATCTTCTGTGGAAACAAAAGAAGAACTTCATTTGCAAAGCAACATATCCGGAGACTCAAATTTTGAAGTCAAGAAACCTTTGAAATATATATGTTGGTTTACCTTAGCAGTTGCCAGAATGAAATGTCTCTCTGCAGTCAAAAATTTCAAAGAAAACACAATAATAAACATAATACAGACTCACTGTGTATATTCCATCTTTACATGGCTTATTTTTCATTACTCCTATTACTTTTTCTACAAGTTTACTCTGTCTTTTTAAAGACTTTGTTTTATTTTTTTAAAAAACCATTTACTTCTTTTTATGACTATCTATACTCTTTTTCTTCTCTCTCCCAAGCTTACATACATTTATCCCACACTGGGACCCATTTAGAGGTCTTTTTATCTGGATTAGTCTTTATTGCATATCTGTAATCCTTTCCTGACCAGAACTGCTTTTTTTTAAATGCTAATCAGGCATGGATAGGGCCAACAGGGCCCTGCCTGTTCGCTCAGCCCAGTTCAACATGGAGGAAGCATGTTTACAGCCTCTGACACTGCCCAGTGGGAGACCACCTCAACTCTGGGAAGCGTGGTGCAGCATATAAACCCTTTTTATTTGTGTAAAAGCTAAATCTGCCATGCAGTACAATGCCCAACCTGAAAATATCTCTGTGTATGACATTGAGAATCCACCATGCTTTCCTGCCTGTACACTCCTAGAAGAACTGATCCTGCCCCCTTCCCAGATTGGGGGGTGGGGTAGGGTGGGCAGAAGGGTGCTGAGCTGCAGGCATGTCCTCAGCTACTTTCCTCCTAACCCCAAGCGGGCATACAAGCACCTGGGCCCACAAACCCCATTCAAGTGCTCCACAGTCAAACCTCCCAAAAGAGTCAGAGCCATTCATGCTGGCAAACCAGGAAGCCGCAATTTTGAAACTGCCTGGTTTTTGCTGCTACTGCTGAGTCAGGAATCATTCTCTTAAAAGAATTGTGCCTCTGTTTGCTTCTAGCAAACAGAGCCCACCTGATAAATTGCTTAACTTTTTTTTGCGTCTAGAATTCCATTTTAAGCTTTCTCAGGTTTTATGTGGATTTATTTGACCATGCTGGGTGCCAATTTGCAGTAGTACAACAACCCCACAGAAGATGAGGCAGAAATTGTGTAAGAGTCAGTAAGAATAGAGGACACCAAGGAAATAAGTCCCTCTAAATCAATGGGATCACAGAGACTGAGGCAGTATGCATGAGGCCCATAGGTGTCTGCAACAGATGGGGTTCAAGATCTAAAAGAAGTGGACACATATCTGTACCCTAACCCATAAGCTATGTCAAGGTGATAACCAACTACAAATGAAAACCTAGTTTCCTGTGAAGGAGTTGTATTGGTCAAACAAACTAGTCTTATGGGTTAGCCACATGCCCAGGAGTAGATGGCCAAGAAAAAATGAACTCAATGGCATATTTAGAGATTTAGAGGTTCCTTGTCTTGTGTCATGCCTGGGATTGCTGTAGGAATTCCTACTGCCAGTAGGCTTTAAGTTATGCACCCACTTGGGCGTGGCCTCTTATACTATTTATGCCAATGTAAAGCATGTGTTTGGTCTCTTCCAGCTGTGGGATTCGGTTGCTGTTCCCTGTTCCAGCAGAGGATTGTGATCTGAGAGTCTACCCCTAAATAAATATCCCCCTATTATACTCAATTCTGAGCTAGTGTGGGATTTCTTTTAAGCATCCTTCTTCATCTGGCACCCCACGAGGATTTGGACTTCACACCTACTGGGTGGACGGCCTCAAGGCCTAACTGGTCCACAGCCCTGAAAGTCTCCTTACTCTGGTCTCTCTGCTTGCTTTTACCTAAGTGGGTTTTTTTTTTTTTTGTAAAACCCCTGCCACAGCAGAGCTAACTGCGTGTGATGACTTGGAAATTTCCCAAACTCATGAAGATCCCCTCCCCCACTGCCATGTTCCTTACCGCATGGGGACGTGTGAAGCTTCTGGTATGTGCTCCTTACCCATGAGTTCTGGGCTTCTTGCTCCTTGTATGGAACTGATTTAATTGCTTTTAATTTGTGAAGCAAAATATATTTCTCAGTATTTAACCAGTACCAAGGAGGGAACCTAAAGCAGATCAGGACCATTCTTGTCACCACCAGTTGCATCGCTGCTAGTCACAACTCTGCAACCATGAAAACCTGCTGGACAATAAGGATTGTTATACATGAAACAATTTACTGGATTTCATAATAGGTAATTAATAAATCAATAAACTTGAAAGTTATATAATGGCAGACTATATTACCATTGAAACTTTTAGTAACTTTTTTGCTAATACTATGGATTGTATACTGCAAGGCTTATATGATTATGGTGCTACATTCATTTATTGGATATTAGGACTCAGTTTTTTTCTTCATATTAAATACTTAAGAAAATGGTTTGATAATAGAGCCAAGAATGAGGCACTTTTAGAAATGATACAGTCTTTACAGACTAATAATGAACAGCTAGCTGACAGGATTAATACCATCGAAAATCAAATTACCTGAAAAAATTAATACTATTGAAAAGAGTAACATTAATTTGACAGACAAAATTGAATCCATGTCTAAGGGTACTGAGAAATTATCTAAAAATTTCATACTGTTGAATTTGACAATCAAAATTTGTTAAAAAGTTATGATAGGTTAGCAGATAGATTATCTCTCCAGGATGGCAATCTGCATGATATCCAAATAATGTCCAAGGTTGAGGTGTTATTGTTAAAGGAGAAACTTCAGACCTTGGAATCACATGTGCAGAATGAGTACCAGTGGCTATGTGCCTCAATGAAATCACTAGAAATATATACAGGCCAGGAGATTCAAGCCTTACAAAAGACAATAGTAAAAAGATTTGAAATGGTTGAGGCAATTATTGGAGCTGATGAACAGGGAAAGAAGGAACAAGGACAGGATTCAACATCGCCAGTAGCTGTCAGAGATAACTTACCCAGGGTTTTAGCTTCCTACCCTGTAATCTACTCTGATAAAGCATCAAATTCTAGAGACACAAAAGGATCCAGGGAAGGTAGATGGATATCTATAGGAATGAATGATCTAAAAGAAATTAAGCAAGCTGTCATAACTTATGGCTTGCATTTGGCATATGTTAGGGAGATGATAAAGACATAGGCTTCAGTTAGTTTCAGCAGTCCTGGATGATGGGCCTCAATTGATGTTTAAATGTTATTTCAGGGAAGAAGCTAAAATTTAAGAACAGCAGAAAAAAAACAAAAGAACTAGAAACTTCCCAAGGTCAAATTCTTGGTGAGGGCACTTATGCTGACCCACAGGTTCAAGCTCTTTACAATGAACAAATCTGGTCCCTTTGCCACAAAGCAGCCTTAAATGCTTGGGACAGGATTCAAGCTCCACCCTATGCCAATACTTTGTAAGTCAGCCATTGGAAATAATACTTAAAAAATTTCCTTAATCTACAAATTACAATTACATGGATGGCATTTTGCTATCTGATTAAAACATAGATACCTTACAAAAAATGTTTGAAGAAGTAAAGAAAGTTTTGCCTAAATGGGGATTACAAATTGCTCCTGAAAAAATACAGAGAGGAGATTCTGTCAATTACCTAGGTTATAAAATAGGTTTACAGAAAATTGGAACACAAAAGGCACAAATTAGGAGAGACCAGTTGCAGACTCTTAATGACTTTCAAAGACTGTTAGGAGACATTTCCAGTCAACGACCAGCTGTTGGGATAACACCTGATCTAATAATTCATTTAAACCAAACCTTAAATGGTGATAAAGATTTGAATAGTCCCAGAGAATTAACAGCTGAAGCAGAAAAGGAATTGACAATTGTTGAGGAGAAATTACAGGAGGTATATGTGGATAGGGTAAATCCAAATCTTAATTGTATTACCACATAAACCAAGTAAAAAATTAAAAACTTATGTGAAAAAAGTCTCTGAATTAATTATAAAAGGTAAATTGAGACTTCATCAATTAGCAGATAGAGACCAAGCAGAGATTATACTGCCTTTTACTAATGAGGAAATAAAAAAAATATGGGAAGACAATGAACCATGGCAAAGAGCTCATGCTAATTTTGGGGGGAGAAATTAATAGCAATTATCCCAAAAGAAATAGACTTAACCGTATAAAGAGAACTTCTTGGATTCTTCACCTGAATTGTACGTGATATTCCAATAACTGGAGCCTGTACATTTTATAGTGGTGCAAATAAATCAGGGAAGGCAGGTTACAAATAAGAAGAAATAGGTAAGGTGAAACAAAGCCCTTATAATTCTGTCCAGAAGGCAGAATTATATGCTATTCTCATGGTGGTAAAGGATTTTAAAGAACCTCTTAATATAGTTACTGATTCACAATATGCAGAAAGAGTTATTTTGCATATTGAAACCGCTGAATTTATAACAGTTGATACACAATTGACTTAATTATTCATACAGGTTCAAGATATAATCAGGAATAGGATCTGTCCCATATACATAACACACTTCTGATCCCATATGGGTCTGCCAGGTCCTCTAGCACAAAGTAATACCAAGATGGCAGGAGGATCCATGGTTTGGGATACAAAGTAAGATCCTGACTCATTAAGCAAACTAAATAAAAAACAAATCATGTTTTATGACTTAAGTTTTCTTCCCCTTTAAAGGGTCAATCCAATAGCAACCCAATGAATACTCAGAATTTAAAACTCATCCATAAATAAGTTAAATGTTGTTTCCCCCTCAAATCAGCAAAATGGAGCC
>PVIU01034179.1:0-11603 GCA_004026605.1 Ondatra zibethicus | reverse complement strand
GTGTCTTCTGCATCTGAGATTCTTTCTTCTATCTCTTGTATTCTGTTGGTTATACTTGTCTGTGTGGTTCCCGTTCGTGTATCCAGATTTTCCATTTCCCGCCATCTCTCGGTTTGTGTTTTCTTCATTGCTTCCATTTCAGTTTTCAAGTTTTGAACTGTTTCCGTTACCTGTTTGATTGCTTTTCCTTGGTTTTCTACGGTATCTTTGAGGAATTTATTCATTTCTTCTAACTTTTTGTTAGTTTTCTCATCCCTTTCGATAAAGGAGTTTTTCACCTCTTCTTTAAAGGACTCTATAACTTTCATAAAGTTACGTTTAAAGTCAATTTCTTCTACTTCATCTAGGATAGGTTGCTCGAGCTTTCCTGTTCCATAATCGCTGGATTCTGGTGTTATCATGTTGCTTTTCAGGTTGTTGGACGAATTCTTTGATTGGCACCTGCCCATCTCTTCTGAGAGTTGCCCCCTCTGCTCCGTTCGTCTCCACTCGGCTCCCGGGGTCTGGATGAATCTGCGGAAGCTGGTTGTGCTCCTTTCTCGCCCAGGGGTTCCCAGTCCCAAGGGCGGGCTTACTGAGAGATGCCCGCTCTGCTCCGCTTGGCTCTGTGGGACAAAGGAGGCCCTCTGGCAGAGGACTCGCCCTTTCCCCAAGGCCTCTGCCTGGATAGGCAGGTTTCGGGTGCAGTTGGGAACCATGCAGATGAAAAGGAGTGCCCGGGGGCGAGCAGTGTTGGGATAAGCAGCAAAGCCAGTAGAGTGGGGCCCTAAGTGGCCAGAAGGCCTCGGGGATGGGCTGGGACCCACTTACCGGGGTCCAGATGAATCTGCAGAAGCTGGTTGGGCAAGGTTCCCAGCCCCAAGGGCAGGCTTACTTAGGGTTGCCTGCTCTTCTCCACTGGGCTCCGTGGGACAAAGGAGGGCCTCTGGCAGAGAACTCGCCCTTCCCCCAAGGCCTCAGCCTGGATAGGCTGAGTTCGGGTGCAGTTGGGAACCACGCAGGTGAGAAGGGGTGGGGGGGGCGAGCAGGGTTGGGATAAGCAGCAAAGCCAGTAGAGTGGGGCCCTAAGTGGCCAGAAGGCCTCGGGGACGGGCTGGGACCCACTTCACAATGCTAAATCTTGAAGAATACTTTAATTTAACTTCTATTTGATGAACCTACTAAAATTCCAGTATAACCAATCACAAAAACATCCTCTTGAATTTTCCTTAGTCCTCTTGTCTTTCCACTTTGCTCTTACTTTTTTTTTTCTTTTCTGACTATGCTATTTTCATCTCTGACGGAGACTATGATTACACCTGCAATTTGTTTCCATGACTTCAGTCTTGGCACTTCCCAGATTCCTACTGAGGTAGAAGGCTGTGCTTTTAAAATTTGCTGCATATCATTTTGTCTTGTGCATCTTGATGACTGCCTACTACCAGCTATTACTGAATTCCAATTAATTATAAAGAAAAATTCTTCCAAGACTGTGCACAAGTTATATGCTTTTTATTATTCAATTATTTCATTATTCCATAGACAAATTATCATTTTTTTTGGCTTTTGATTTTTTGTGCATTCAGTTCCCCTTGACTCTACAATATGTCTGTATTATTTTATTTTCTTCTCCCCTTTTGGGATTAGTTCCAATCCCATCTGCCTTCTAAAGATATTCATTGATAAAATTTCATGCATTTCTTTGCATGACCCTTAGTCCAACAGATCCTCTTAAGTTCCATAGCATTTATATTATTATAAAACTTTGCATAACTATGTAAGTATAAGAAACACCAAACTGGAAAGTATGTAATAGCTCTCTCGGTCACAATGATTCCCAACTTCTCTCCACTATTTATGAAAATCATTGTTATTAAATATGTCTTAGGGAATTCTTAATTCGCAATAAATCACTTTTTAAAAATAATTCCAGTTTCCAACTCTACACTATCCTTTCTCTTTAATATATTTTAACCCGCTTCTACCATATTACTTCCACACTTGTCATCATGAACAATACACTGCTGCATTCCATATTTCCGACTGCCAAATGTGAATGCCCACAGGCCTGTCTGCAAACACCAGACAGATGTAGTTTTGTGAAGCCTTCCTAATTGTCAGCAGAAGTTTCTGCCTTCTCTGATACATTTTGCAAATGATTTCCCCTCTTCCTGCTCTCACTAGCTTGACTTCGTTCTTATTTCACTTTGACAAGAACTTTTTTGAAATGCATTCTGTTACCTTTTATTTTTTTCCTGGCAGTTACATCTACTCTCACCACACTTGAGTTATCTTCTCCTTGGGGGAAGAGCTGTAGTCACTGCCCCACTTTCTCTTTCAGCTAGCACTGTGAGGATTTACATCCTTCCAGTTTGTACATAGTGAGACTTGTCTAGCTTTTATTAGGTATTGGATACAGTTGTGATACCACAGATATTTATTACATTTGGGTGAAGAGAAATTCACTGAAGTTCGCTTTTAGTGTCTGTACAGTATATTAATCTAGAAAATCAAACATGACTACAAACTTGACTATTATAGATGATTATCTATTAGCCTATATTTCTTAATTATACATTACATTTTTAAATGAACTACACAATCACAGTACCTTAATCAAGAGCAGAAATACATATACATATAACAAAATTGACCTTAAATTTATATCAATAAACCAAGATTTATACCAATGCAAATTATTCTTATCTATATCATATCCCCCTTTAAATGTAAACAAACAGTTATAAACAATATTTGGGAATATGGACATAGTTATTTCTCTCCAAACTTCTTCCTGCTGTATGGGGACACTGTTAATCAGGTTCTTCATGGTATATCCTGTGTGCTAGGTTCATCTCAGTCATCAGTTGAGTAAAGTACTTTTCTGAGGGTGTTTATGGCAACCTTTCACGAAGGTGTGGTCTATCATACCTTATTGATCTAGAAGAAATCCACAGGGTCTCATCCTCTGTGAAAACAAAAGAAGAACCTCTTTTCCAAAGCATCATACCCTTAGACCCAAATTCTGAAGTCCTGATACCTTTATAATATACATGCTGGTTTAGTTTAGCAGCCCACACAATGCATTATGTTTCTGTACTCAGTGCCTTTACAGTAAAAAAAAATTAAAGAAAACCCAATAATATACAGAATCCAGACTCTGTGAATTTTCCATTTTTATGTAGCTTAACTTTTTTCTTCTTAAATCTATGATTATCTGTACTCTGTCTCTTTAAAAACTTTACCTTTTTTAAAAGCATTAACTTTATTTTATGACTCTGTATACTCTTTATCTTTTCTCTCTCAAGCCTACATACATTTATTCAACACTGTTACCCATTTAGAGGTCTTTATGTCTAAATCTGTCCTATTGCATTGTCATTAATTCTCTACTGTCTTGAAGAGCTTTTAAAATGCTAAGCAGGTTGGTTGTAGCTGCTGTGGATGTTGGCCCCACCTCTCTCCAGTTTCAAAATGGTGGATGTACCATTTCTGCTAGCTCTGGGGCCAACAGGTAGGAGCACTTTAACTCTGAGAATGAGCGTGCAGCACATAAACTCTTTTTATCTGAGTTACAGCCAAATCTACCATGCAGAGCACTGTGCAGCCTGGAAACACCTCTCTGTATGGCTGCAGGAATCTGACATGCTCTCATGCCTGCCCAAGCCTAGTAGACCTGATTCTGCCATCTGCCCAGGCAAGAAGAAATCATTTTAAACGTTCTCTCAGGTTTTACGTGGAGTCAGTTAACCACATTGAAGCCCCACATTGGGCGCAAAATTGTTACAAGGAGAAGGGTAGCCCTTTTTTCTGTCCCGGCTGCCCAGCTAGCTTACACCTAAAATAATCACACATAAACTGCATTAATCTAAACACTGCCTGGCCCATTAGCTCTAACTTCTTATTGGCTAATTCTTACATTTTAATTTAACCCATTTCCATTAATCTGTGTATTGCCACATAACTGTGGCTTACTGACAAGATTCTAACCAGCGTCCATCCCAGGCAGGAGATCCATGGCATTCTGCTACTCTGCCCTTCTTCCCAGCATTCAGTTCTGTCTACTCAGCCTACCTAAGTTCTACACTATCAAAAGGCCAAGGCAGTTTCTTTATTCAACCAATGAAAGCAGCATATAAACAGAAGGACCCTCTACACCATCAATCACCTCTAGCAAACCATCCAATACTAAATAGTCAAAAAGTTTTAGAGAATGTAAATGGAAACATATAGGTATAAACACTCTAAAGGAAATTAAGCAAACAGTAGTATCTTATGGCTTGCAAGCGCCATTTATTAGAGAGGTGGTAAAAATGTGGGCTTCAAGCAATAAGCTCAACCCACATGACTGGTTTCAATTAATTTCAGCAGTCCTGGAAGATTAGACACTACTGTGGAAATGCTACTAATGAGAATATGCAAAAAATTAGAACACCAGGAAAGAGCAAAAGAATTTGAGGCTCCCAAGATCAAATTCTTCGTGAGGGAACTTATGCTGATTCACAGCTCCTTATGACAAAAACATCTTGTCCCTATGCCACACAGCAGCCTTAAATTCTTGGGACAGGATTCAAGCAGTAGGAAACAGAATTGAATATTATACTAGGATGAAACAAGGCCAAAGGAAATCCCTTATTGACTTTTTACAAGTATTAAATAAGGCTGTACAAATTGAAGAACTAGGACCAGAAGCTGGACAAGTACTTATTGAATCTATGGCTTTTCAAAATGACAAATTAGAATACAAAAAGATCATTTTTTAAAGGATAGATCAGCACCAATGAATGAGTGGACCCTGCATACAATGAACATTAAGACATTTGACTATAATACTGAGGCTTGGGTAGGAGAAGCAATTTCCAAAGGTATGAGGAGGCATCAAAATGCCAAATGTTTAAATTGTGGTAGAATAGGACATCTCAGAAGTGACTGTAGGCAAGACATTCCCAGAAATAATGTCTTCTCTGGGAATGAGAAAATAGAAGGTCTCAATCTTCTGGATTATGTAGCAGGTGGAAAGGCTGATATTGGACCATCGAATGTAGATAAACAAAAGACAAAAAGGCAACCCAATATCATCAGGAAACTTCAAATGTGCTCCAGTTATTCCCAGTCACTCTGGAGGACATGTCTCACCAGGACAATTAAAAACTCCAGTGCCTGCTGTAAAAAATCATTCTGTTCTAGATGATGGATTAAACATGGAGGATGACTCAAAAATTCCAACAGAAAATAGGAAGTATATATTTTGGCAGACTTCTATAAATGATCAAAGACCAAAGCTAAGAGTGTGTATAAATAACATTGTAATTGAGGAATTACTGGACACAGGTCTGAATGTAACTATAATTACTCCATATTCTTAGCATTTGAATTGGCCTCTTCAGGAGGCCGATGTTCAATTCTGAGAAATTGTAACCTTATCTCAAGCAAAACAATGCACAAGATGAGTTGAATGCATAGGGCCAGAAGGACAGAAAGGAAAACTGAGGCCATATGTGGCCAATAGCACAGTGAATTTATAGATTTATGACCTGCTGTAGAAATTGGAATACCCAGATTACCATACCTGCAGTCCAGAAATTCATGTTTCTGTAAATTATATGGTACTATAAAATAAGGTCACCAGCCATTCAGGATGTACAAGAACATAAAACAACTAGCAAAATTTCAGAGGTACAATTTGCCCTACCTTTAAAACGATTAACCGAGAAAACAATATGGGTTAAACAACGGCCTTTGACAGAAGAGAAATTGCAGGATTTAGAACAACTGGAACAGGAGCAACTAAATGTTCATGATATTGAAGAATCAACCAGCCCTTGGAATTCTCCCGAATTTGTTTTTAAAAAGAAGTCTGGAAAATGGACTATGGTGGCAGATCTAAGAGCTGTCAATAAAGTAATTCAACCTATGGGCCCTCTACAATCTGGAATTTATTTGCCTTCAATCTTGCCAAAAGGATGATATCTTATAGTTATCCATTCAAAATATTGTTTCTTCACTATACCCTTTCAAGGAAAGGACAGAGAATAATCTTCCTTCATGTTGCCTACTTATAATAATTCTTAGCCTCCTAGGAGATATCAGTGGACATTCCTAACACAGGGAATGTTCAATAGCCCCCCCTTCCCAATACTTTGCAAGTCAACCTTTGGAAATACATGAACAATTTCCTAAATCTATAATTTTCCATTACATGGATGACATTTTGCTATTTGATTCAAATGCAGGTACTATGCAAAGAATGATTTAAGAAATAAAGAGAGTTTTGCCTTTACAAATTGCTCCTGAAAAAATACAGAGAGGAGATTCTATCAATGACCTAGGTTATAAAATAGGTTTACAGGAAATTAGAGCACAAAAAGTTCAAATTAGGAGAGACCAATTGTGGACTCTTAATGATGTTCAAAGATTGCCAGGCAACATTTCCAATCTACAACCTGATTTTGGGATAACACCTGATCTAATAATTGATCTAAACAAAACCTTAGGTGATGACAAAGACTTAATAAAATCCCAGTGAATTAACAGCTGAAGCTGAGAAATAATTAGCTTTGGTTGAAGAGAAATTACAGAAAGCACATGTGGATCAGATGAATTCAAATCTTACTTGCCTTCTAGTCATATTGCCTTCCAGAATTTGTTCTACAGTAATTGTAATACAGAGAGAAGACAGGGAAGATATTATCTTAGAATGGATCTTCTTACCACATAAACTAAGTAAAAAATTCCAAACTTATATGGAAAATGTCTCTGAATTAATTATAATAGAAAATTGAGACTTCATCAACTAATGACAATAGGCGCAGAAGAAATTATAGTGCCTTTTATTACTGATGAAATTAAAAATTTATGAGAAGACAATGAACCATGAAAAAGAGCTTGTGTTATTTTTTAGGAGAGATTAATAACAATTATCCAAATATAAATAAAATTAACCTTATAAAGATGGCTATTTTGATTCTTCCCTGCATCATATGTGACACACCAATTACTGGATCTCATACTTTTTATACAGATGCAAATAAATCAGAAAAGGCAGGTTACAAATCAGAAAATTTAAGTAAAGAGGAACAAAGTCATTATAATTCTGTCCAAAAGTCAGAATTATATGCTTCTATTCATGGTACTAAGGGATTTTAAAGAACCTCTCAATATAGTTACTGATTAAAAATATACAGAAAGAGCTGTTTTGCATATATTGAAATCAATTAATTTATACAAGATGGTAGAGAATTGACTACATTACTCAGTCAAATTCAAGATATAGTCAGAAATAGGCTTTGTCTCATATACATAACACACAACCAATCCCATATGGATCGAACTGGTCCTCTAGCACAAGGTAATGCAGAAATAGATCAATTATTGATTGGAAATGTGCTGAAGGCCTCAGAATTTCATAAAAAATCATGTCAATAGCAAACGTAATAGAAAAGAAAGTTTTCTATTACATTGTAACAAGCTAAGGGGATTTAAGGAGATGTCCTACTTTTTCTTTATATAATCAAACACTGTTACATACAGGGAGGAACCCAAAGGGTACTCAGAGAAGTGAAATCTGGCAAATGGATGTGTTCCACATTGCAGAATTTGGAAAATTAAAATATGTACATCTCACTATTGACACTTATTCAGGTTTTCAATGGGCAACTACTTTGAGCTCAGAAAAGACTGATTCAGTAATTATACATTATTAGAAGTGATGGCCATCATGAATCTACCTGCACAAATAAAGACATAATGGTTCAGCATATGTCTCTAAAAAAATAAATAATTTTTTATTATCATAATGAAGCATATTACAGGTATACCAAACAAACAGTCAGGCAGTTATAGAAAGATAAATTTGAACTGTAAAGGATATGTTCAACAAAAAGAGATGAAAAATAACTCCAGAAATAGACTGTATAATGCTTTAGTAACCTCAAATTTTCTTAATGGTGATGAGAGAGGAACAATGGTAGCAGAGAGAGACTGGATAATAGAAAAAACTTCTGAATTAAATCTTCCAGTATATTTCAAGGATGTGTTGACCTCAGAATGGAAACCAGGATATGTGTTATCTTGGGGAAGTGGGTTCAATCTTGTTTCAACAGAAGAAGAAAAGCTAAGTATAACATCAAAATTAATAAAGATTCAGTTTGAAAAAGAGAAACCTCTTGAGACAGAGAAATGACAGCTCATACAGAACTAAGCAGGTTCTTTGGATGCATAGAGATTTTATTATGTATAGATAGATAATCTTCACTTCAAAGATCTGGAGAATATGGCATTTAAATAACTTAGAGTTCTGTTGACGTGAGACACGAATGCTCTTGCCAACACCCATCTATTCCTGAGATAATGTTGGGCACTGAAGACACTCATTTTGGAGCTTGTTCTCTACCTGGCAAAACTGGCCTTTGTTCAAAAAACTGCCCATGCGTCGACCACTGACAAAATACATGATATCCAGACAGGACAAACAGGATACAAGAAAAATAGACTGCCAAACCTTGCCAAGACAGGGTAAGACCATTTGAATTTTTTCCCACCTGTGAAAATAGCTTGTTAGTTACTCTATGCCAATGTTGCTTGCCCCAATGTTGCAAATGAGACTATGGGTGATTGCCCATGTAGCCAGTTGTCTCTGTCGTTTATTGTTTAATTGTGCTTCCTGTTTACTCAAGTAAGTTTATTTCCCTTCTCAGGTCTTTGATGGGATTGAAGACTAAATAGACCTAATTACTTTCCTTTCATGACTTAGCCAAGTCATTTCTAATATAAGCCTTAGACTACTTAGGATAGTATAATTATTTAAACATTTACCATATGTTTCTTGCTCGATATTGTTTATGATGGTTGTATGTCTAAATTTTATACTTGTATATAGTTTTGTATTGAGTTTGGAACTCTCTTATTTAGACAAAATGGGGAGGTGCTGTGGTATCTCCTTTAGCCTTTAAGATACTAGTTGACTTGTGTGTGGTCTCTTATACTATAAATGCAGACATAAAGCTTGTGTGGTCACTAGCACTCTCTCTTTTGGCTGCTCGATTCAGTTCCTGTTATCAACTCATACAAATGACTGCTGAGCTGTGAGTCTACACTTAAATAAAGAACTCTTTATTATACTCAATTCTGAGCTAGAATGGGACTACTTTATCACATTCATCTACAACATACATTTTCCATTTCCGAAATTCCCTCAGTTTGTGTGGGCTTTATTGTTTCTTGCAGTGGGTCAATGGTCTTTTTATCCTGTCACTTATATTATTTTTAATAAAACTCTGATTGGCCAGTAGCCAGGCAGGAAGTATAGGTGGGAAGACCAGGCAGGAAGTAGAGGTGGGGTGATGAGAACAGAAGAATTCTGGGAACAGGAAAAAAAGCAGTCCTCAGTTGTCACCCAGACAGACAGAATGCAAGATGAGAATGCCTCACTGATAAAAGGTACCAAGCCACATGACTAACACAGACAAAAATAATGGACTAATATAAGATGTAAGAAAGAGTTAATAAGAAGGCTGAACTAACAGGCCAATCAGTTTATGATTAATGTAGACCTCTGTGTGCTTGTTTGGGACTGAATGACTATGGGAATAGGTGGGAAAGAAACCTTGGTTAACAAATGGTGCCCAACGTGTGGACAACTGCATTCACAGAAAACCTGAGTGAGCTTGGGAAGGAATTCTAGACACAAAAAGTAAAGAGTTAATCATGGCTTCTTGGTAGCAGTATTTTCTCAGGTAGCCTCTGCTTGCTAGAGATAAGCATGTCTCATTTAAGAGAGACTTCCTGATTCAGCTTTAGCTGCTAAAACCTTGCAGCTCTTTTAAGAGTTCCAATCACTAAACACTTAAATAGTTTTTATGAATAGCTGACAGCATGGTTCTTGGTGGTGGCAGGGACCTTGAAATGCCATAGAGTTGTGGCACAAACATGGCTCTGGCCAGTACCTCTGCCATGAGGCTGAACTCTCAGAAAGCTAAGTAACAGGCTGGATCCAGCCGTCAAAGCCAAGGCTTTAATCCTAGCCATAACTTAGCAAATTAAAGTCTCATATGGTCAGAAAAAGAAAGATATACAATAAAGATGGATTCATATGAAGAAACCTCTAAGTGGTTTACAGTGTGTTAAAAAATATATGTAGGCTTGGGAGAGAGAAGTAAAGGATAAAGTCCTTAAAATAAAAAAGGGAAAAGAGAGTAGTTGGGTGTAATGGCACATATCTTTAATCCCAACCCTTGGGAGGCAGAGGCAGATGGAACTCTGTGATTTCAAAGTGTGGTAGCACACATCTTTAATCCCAAAATTTGGGTGGCAGAGGCAGACAGATCTCTGTGAGTTCAAGGTCTGGTGGCACATACCTTTAATCCTAGCACTTGGGAGGAAGAGGCAGGTGGATCTCTGAGTTCAAGGACAACCTGGTCTACAGAGTGAATTCCCGGACAGCCAAATATACACAGAGCAACCCTGTCTCAAAAAAGAAAAAAATAAACCCAAAAATTTAAAATAAAACTGAAAAGAAATAGAGTTTAAAATAAAGATGGAAAATACGCAGAGATTCTGGATACTGTATATTATTGTGTTGTCTTTGAATTCTCTTGCTGCTGAGGAAAAAGTAACAGCTGCTGAAAGACATTTGATTATAAATGCTGCTGGGTTAATCCAACATACATATTTTGAAAATCCCTTGACTTCAAAATTTAAGTGAAAAGTTATATTATTTTGGAGAAATGGTTTTACTTTTGTTTCCATAGGAAATGAGGGGCTGTGGATTCATTCTGGTCTAATAAAAATCAGTTTTGCTCAAGGAAAACCCCCTGAAGAAAATCTAATAGGAACAGATGATCCAGATGATCCAACATTTCAGAGGACCTCTATTGGAGTTTCCTCTGAGTTCTGCATCCACAACAGTTTCAATACTTCTGACTGAGATGATCAAGCCTCACAGAATATTTCATTCAGGACTTGACCATAATTCAAAACTTTCTTTAGGTTCCCATAAGGTTATCAGCATCTTCAATCAGCAGGAAGTAGCCTGGAAAACTATGCCCACATTTGCAAAAAGTGGATTATGGATGTTTGCCTTTGTTTAGAATGTTGGTTACAAGTTGTTATGGATAGTGGTCAGAAGAAAAGCTAAACAAAGGATATTAGGCTCAGAGATTTTGTTTAAAAAAGGGGAGGACCATTGTCTTTTATCCTGTCACTTATATTACTTTTAATAAAACACTGATTGGCCAGTAGCCAGGCAGGAAGTATAGGTGGGGCAACCAGGCAGGAAGTAGAAGTGGGGCCATGAGAATGGGAGAATTCTGGGAAGAGGAAAGAGGCAGTCTGCAGTCATCACCCAGACAGAGAGGAAGCAAAATGAGAGTGCCTTGCTGAAGGAAGGTACCAAGCCATGTGGCTAACACAGACAAAAATAATGGGTAAACGCTATCCTGAGTGAGGTAACCCAAACCCAGAAAGATGATTATGGTATGTACTCACTCATTAGTGGACCCTAGCTATAAAATAAAGGTCACCAAGCACTTAGCTCGCAAGCCCAGAGAAGCTGAATACCTAGGTGAACCCAAAGAAAGCATACACAGAACCTCCTGGAAGTTGGAAGCAAACAGGATCATCAAGCA
>PVIU01034178.1:0-11603 GCA_004026605.1 Ondatra zibethicus | reverse complement strand
GAAATTTCGTCCGATGGATGGAGATAGAGACAGAGACCCACATTCACACCAGAGCAATGGATTGAGCTCCCAAGGTCCAGTCGAAGAGCAGAAGAATCTTCATCCAACGACGGATGGAGATAGAGACAGAGACCCACGTTGGAAAACTGGACTGAGCTCCCAAGGCCCAGTTGAAGAGCAGAAGGAGGGAGAAGATGAAGACAGAAGTCAGAACCGCAAGGGATTCGTCCACCCATTGAGATGGTGTGCCCGATCTAGTGGGAGCTCACTAAGGCCAGCTGGACTGGGACTGAACGAGCATGTGATCGAAACAGACTCTCTGAATATGACTGACAATGGGGACTGACTGAGAAGCCAATGATAATGGCACTGGGATTTGTTTCTACTGCATGTACTGGCTTTTTGGGATCCTAGTCAGTTGGGATTCACACCTTCCTAGGCCTGGATGGAGACAAGAGGGCCTTGGGCTTCCCACAGGGCAGGGTAACCTGCCCTCTCTTAGGACTGGAGGGGAAAAGGGGAGGGGGAGCGGGGAAGCGGGAGGGAAATGGGAGGAGCGGAGGAGGTGGAAATTTTGAATGGTACTATTTATAATGCAATAATAAAAAATTAAATGTGGAAAATAAAATAAAATAAAATAAGAGAGGTCCTAAAAAAGGAACAGATTTCAAATTAAACAATATACTGTTTAATATAAGATGGGAACAATTTGGAAAATTATTTTAATCCTTGCTTTATTGTAATAGAATACTATTTAAAGCTATTTCATATTTAAGCTTTTTTTTTCTTGGGAAAGCATCAAAAATTCTCAGTTTACCACTTCAAAGTGAATGGAATGAGAGTAATTGTATGATGATTCATAAGCTATAGGAATGGTGATAGTCTGAAGGCCTGGCCTCTGGATGCTAGGATACATGTAAGATAACACTTTCTGAGTATCCCTCAGGGTGGATGATAAAGATGTAAAGTATACATGGCACAAATGGGGAGAACACTTTGCTAATTAAAGCTAATCACATGGAGTATTAAACAGGGTAAGGTGAAACTACTAACGGTATTGAAGAAAAGGAGAGGAGAAGTGAACTAAAATGGCCTGTGTATTGCAATGATAAAATAAAGAGAAATATATTGTTTTAAATGATTAAAAAAAAGAATACTAAGAAAGCCAAGAAGAAAACAAACAGTTGAAGGATACAAACAAAATTGTTCAAGATCTAAGAATGTAAAGAGAATCAATAAGATAACAAAAATGGAAGAAATTCTAGAAATAGAAATGGAAAATTACCATCAAATAGGAACTACAAGTGTAACATCAACGGAAAACAAGAGACAAAGAGAGAATTTCAAGCATTGGAGATATTATAAAAGAAATAAATACATTCGTCAAAGAAAATGTTAAATCTAAACTATTTCTGACCCCACCCCCATTCAGAAAAACCTGGGGCACCATGAGAAGACCAAAACTAAGAATAAAAGGAATAGAAAAAGAGAAGACTCCAATCTCAAAGGCCCAGAAATATTTTAAGATAATTATAGAAAAAAAAATTTCTAACCTAAATAAGGACATGCTTTTAAGGTACAAGAAGCTTAAAGAACACCAAATAGATTGTACCAGAAAAGAAAAGTATTTGTGTCTCATAATAATGAAAACACTAAACACTAAACACACAGAAAAAAGAAAGAACATTAAAAGCCACAAGAAGGAAAGGTTTAATAACATTTAAAGGCAGATCTATTAGAATTGTACCGTGCTTCTTTTTGGAGACTTTAATGGTGAGAACCTGGACAGATGTGCTGCAGACTCTAAGAGACCTCAGATGCCAACCCAGACTATCCTCTCCAGAAAAACTTTCAACCACCATATACAGAAAAAGCAAGATACTTCATGATAAAGTCAAATTTAAACATCATCTATCCACAAATCCAGCCTCATAAAAGGTACTAAAAGGGAAATTACAACTTGAGGAAATTAACTACATCCACAAAACACAGGTAATAAATAATCTCACACCAGCATAACCCAAAAAAGAACACACACACACTACCAGGAACAAAATGTTCAACTAAATAACAGCAATTAAGAATCATTGGTCATTGATATCTTTCAAGATCAATGGACTCAATTACCCAATATAAGACACAGACTTAAAAAAGGATGTGAAAGCTATCCTTCCAAGAAATACACCTCAACACCAAAGACACACACACCTTAGAAAAAGATTTTCCAAGCAAGTGGCACCAAGAAGCAAGGTATTGTAGCTATTCAAATATCTAACAAAATGTATTTCAAACCAAAAATAATAAAAAGATATGGAGGGTACTTCCTACTTATCCAAGGAAAAAATCCACCAAGATAATGTCTCAATTATAAACATCTACATCCCCAAATGCAATGGGATCCACATTTGTAAAAGAAACAGTGTTAAGCTTAAATCACACATTGACCCCCCACACATTGAAACTGAGAGAGACTCCATACTCCATTCTCACCAATGGACCTGTCTATCAGACAGAAATCTTAACAGAGGAATAAGAGAACTAACAGATGACATGTCTCAAATGGACTTTATAGACATCTACAGATTATTTCAGCCAAACACAAAAGAATATACCTTCTTCTCAGTCCCTTATGGAACATTCTCCAAAACTGATAATATACTAGGTCACAAAGAAAGTCTCAACAGATACAAGACAGTTGAAATAATCTGCTGAATCCTAGAAGGCCACTACAGATTAAAACTGGATTTCAACAATGACAAAAACAACGGAAAGCTCATGGAAACTGAAAAGTACTGTACTTAATGACTATTGAGTCAAGGCAGAAATTAAAAAGGAAATTAAAGACTTTGTAGAATTCAATGGAAACAAATGCACAACATACCCAAACTTATGTGAAACATAAGTGAAACACAGTGAAAGCTGTATTAAGAGGAAAGTTTATAGCACTAGCTGCTTCCCTAAAGAATTTAGAGAGATCTCATACTAGTGACTTAACAGCACACTTAAGAGCTATAGAACAAAAAGAAGCAAACGTGCCCAAGAGTAGATGGCAGGAAATTATCAAACTGAGTGCCAAAAGCACTGAAATAAAAACATAGAGAACAATACAAGGAATAAATGAAGCAGAGTTGGTTCTTTGGGAAATCCATAAGATGAACAGACCTTGATCCCAACCAACAGCAGAGAAAGAGTATGACAACTGACAAAATCATAAACAAAATGGGGACATAACAACAGATATGGAGAAAATTCAAAGAGTCATTAGGTCATACTTCAAAAGCCTGAACACAAAACTGAAAACTCTAAAAGAAATAGACAAATTTCTGAATAAATAGTACTCACCAAAGTTAAATCAAGATTAGACAATTTTTTTGAAAAGCTGTGACTCTCAAGGAAATAGAAAGAAATTGGAAAGAAAGAAGCCAAAGTATTGTTATTTGCAGATGATATATGTTAGTATACATAAGCAGCCCAAAAATATTCTACTAAGAAACTCCTACAGCCGACAAACTCCTCCAACAAAGTGATTGAATACAAAATTTAACTTAAAAAAAAAGTCAGTAGCCCTCTTATACACAAAGGATAAGGGGACTGAGAAAGAAATCAGGAAACCAACATGCTTCACAATGGCCCCAAATAATAGAAAATATCTTGTAGTAACTAACCAAGCAAGTGAAAGTCCTGTATGTTAAAAAAAAAGTCAAATCTTTGAAGAAAGAAATTAGAGAAGATATTAGAAGATGAAAATATTTCACATGTTCGATTGGAAGGATTAGCATAGTAAATATGGCAATCCTACCAAAAACAATCTACAGATTTAATTAAATCCCCATCAAAATCCCAACACAATTCTTTACAGACCTTCCTTGAAAAACTATATTCAACTTCATATGGAAAAACAAAAAAAAACAAGGATAGCCAAATCAATCCTGAACAAAAAAGAACTTTCAGAGGTAACACCATCCCTGATTTCAAGCTACTAAAGAGCCATCGTAATAAAAACTACATGGTCTTGGCATAAAAATAGATGAATCAAAGGAATGGAATCAAAGATGCAGATGTGAATCTACACACCTACGGACAACTGATTTTGACAAAGAAGCCAAACTTATACAGTGTAAAAAAGAAAACTTCTTCTAAACATTGTGCTGGTCTATCTGAATATTGGCATGTAGAAGAATGCAAATAGATCCTTATGTCTCAACATGCCCAAACTCAAATAGACCTGGAGCAAGGACCTCAGCGTAAATCCAGAAACACTAAACCTGACAGAAAAGAAAGTGGGAAATAGCCTTCAACTTATTAGCACAGGATAAAATTTCCTGAACAGAACACCAATAGCTCAGGCACTAAGTTCTAAAATTAATAAATTGGATATCAGGAAACTGAAAAGGAAACTTCCAATAGGAGAAAATGGCAGTGTACAGAATCACAGAATGGGAAGTGATCTCCACCAACCCCACACTTGACAGAGGACTCAAATCCAAAATATATAAAGAACTCAAGAAACTATGCATTCAAAAGTCAGTTAATCCAATTTAAAATTCTAAATAGAATTCTCAATAGAAGAATCTCAAGAAACGCTTAAAGAAATGTTCAAATCTTTAGCCATTAGGGATATACAAGTCAAAATGACTCTGAGATTCTGTCTTTCTTCTGTCAGAATGGCAAAGATCAAAAACACTAGTGACAGATCATGATGGAGAGGATGTGGAATAAGAGGAACACTCTCCCATTGCAAACTTATATAGTCGCTTTGGAATTCACTGTAGTGGTTTCTCAGAGTATTGGGAACTGATCTACCTCAAGACCCAGGTATACCACTCTTGGGCATATATCCAAAGGATACTCAATCATGCCACAATGCACTTGCTTAGATATGTTCATAGCAGCATTATTCATAATAGTTAGAATCTGGAAAAATGTAGATGTTCCCCAACCAAAGAACAGATAAAGAAAATGTGGTGCATTTACACAATGGACAATTACTCAGTTGTTAAAAACAATGACACCATGAAATTTTCAGGCAAATGGATAGAACTAGAAAACAAAATCATCCCGAGTGAGGTGATTCAGATCCAGAAAGACAATCATAGTGTGTACTCACTTGTAAAAGGATATCAGGTGCTGAGCAAAAGATAACCATGATACAATCCACAAACCCAGAAAAGCTAAGCAACAAGAAAGGCTCAAGGGGGATGCTTGAATCTCTCTGGAAAGGGGAAATAGAATAGATATTTTATGTGAATTTGGGGCAGGTGGGGATGGGAATAGGATAGATCAGGTGAAGAAAGATGGAGAAGGAGAGAACTGAAGGTGGGCCATTTTGGAGTGAGATAGAAAGCTAGCACAATGAAAATTCCCAGAAATCTACAAGGGTGATCTCAGCCATGACTCCCGGTAATGGGGAATATGTAGCCTGAATTGGCTGTCTCCTGTAAAGAGGCGAAACTTCCAGTGGAGGGATTGTGACACCCACACAGCCACATAACCTTCAGCTACAGTTTGTCCTGCTTTCAAGGTGTGCTGGAGTAAAGGTGACAAAGAAATTGTGAGATTGGCCAACCAATTACAACCAATGACAGATACAGCTCGAGACCCATGCCACCAGACACATCCCATCCTTGACACTGGAACCAGAGGCTGGATAACCTAGAAACCTTGAGTAGAAAGGATAGAATTCACCCAGAAAAAAGTAAATGAAATGATTCCTAGTGATATTCTGCTATACTCATAGACAAGGGCCTAGCATAATAATCTTCAGAGAGGCTCCATCCAGCAACTGATGGGAATAGATACAGAGACCCACAGCCAAACATTAGGCATAGCTTGTTGAATCCTGTGGAAGAGGGGGAGGAAGGGTTGTAGGAGTCAGAGGGGTCAAGGATATCACAAGAGAATTCACCAAATCTAAAGCTAGATTAATAAAATCTCAGATAGGGAAATTGGGGTTCTACCTGAAGATCTGAAAAGCAAAACAACAAGCCACTGGCTCTTACCTCAACCTCAGTCTGAAATGATGATCCTGCCTCCCGGAATCTCAGAATAAGACTGTGTCTGTGAGCTGCCTACCCCTGTCTTATATCCTTTTCTAGGCCTGGGATTAAAGTTGTGCATCACTGGCATTAAAGGCATGCGCCACCCGATTTCTATGGCAAGTAGTGTGGCCACAGATTAAAGGTGCATGTCATTTTGGTTACTGGGATCAAAAGTACGTGTTACCATAACCTGGTCTGTAAGGCTGACCAGTGGGACTGTTTTACTCTCAGTTCTTCAGGCAGTCTTTATTTATTAAAATGCAATTGAAATGTCATTACACCAATCAATCAAACTTAGCTAATAAGTGCTCACAGAGACTGAACCAACAACCTGGGAGCCTGCATGGGACTGACGTAGGTTCCCTTCATATATGTTACAGTTGTGGAGCTTGCTCTTCTTGTGGGACGCCTAACAGTAGAAACCAGGGCTGTCTCTAATTCTTTTGCTGGCTTTTGGGACCTTTTCTTCATCCTGGGTCACCTAACCCACTGTTAATACAAGGGGAGGTGCCTAGTCTTATTGCAACTTGATAGGGCACGTTCTGTTGATTTCCATGGAAGATCTGCACCATCCTGAATAGATACAGAGGAGAAGTGGATAGAGGGGCAGAGAGGAAGTGGGGGAAGGGCTGCAAGGAAGGGAGGAAAGGAAAATGGCAGTTAGGATATAAAATAATAATAATAATAAATCATTTTATAAGAAAACATCTTTGTGAGTTAAAGTATGTCTCTCCCACTCACCTTTCCTAGAAGACAATGGGAGTGCTGTGACTCACAGGGCAAGAGTGGAGCTAGAACTCTCTGAAATTCCCTCACCCTGGGTTTACAATTTTAGAAGGCATCTTTCTGACAATCACCTTTTTCTGAATTTCACAAAATAACCAGCAATTCCATGATGAGCCAATTGCTTAACAACTACTTGTTGCAACCACTACTATTGTGAACTTTAAAAACCATTTTTTTGCATACTAACTCATTTATAATTTGATTATCCAAAGTAGGCCTCAGGGAATATTAAGAGAAAAATAAAGGAACACAATATTAGGTAACAAATCCAAATCCAGGTACATTAGGTATAAAGAAATTTTTTAGTTTCCTCTCTTTCTTTTCCTGTGAAGATTTGAAGAGATGAAGAAGCCTCATTAACCCTATTTCTTATCCTTATTTATTATCAATAATAATCATATCTGGTGGGTCAATGGATCATGGAATAAGTTATGAACTCAAAGATGATGATGTTATTATTGTTTATAATTATGATGCCATGATTCAATGCTGCTGCTACATGTTCACCTCCCTTTCTGAACTTGTGCTGATTAATTCTCATGAGATGTCCTATTTAATTATCTCTGTTCTTATTTTGCACATGGTAAATTAAGGTACCCCTTAATGCCTTTTTCACTTCCACTGAAGGAGGTTATTTCTAAACATTGGTGTCTGAGCCATACACCAGAGTAGCCTGTGAAAAGAAAACAGCCATGATATCACAATTAGAATGAACATTGTGTGCAACCTGCCTCTACTCTATGATGTTGAGCAGGGGGCAGACGGTGTGAGCCTCAGTTTCCTTTAGGTGATTTGCAGGATTTTTATACAGAACTTTAAGGATGTAGTAGGAGACACTAAAAGATTCTACTACTTCCCTTTAGGTCTGTTTCTACAATTTCTTGAGATATAGAAATTTAAAAACAAACAAAATCTTCCCTGAGGGTCATATCCCTAGAAACTGCAAACCTCTTATTTTACTCATGCTAGTTCAGAACTCATTGAATTTATTTTCTGTACAAGACAATTCTCAAAGCGAAGAAGAAGAAGAAGAAGAAGAAGAAGAAGAAGAAGAAGAAGAAGAAGAAGAAGAAGAAGAAGAAGAAGAAGAAGAAGAAGAAGAAGGAATATTAGTTTTGTTTGGTGTTTTGTTTTTGACACAAGGTCTCTTGTAGACCAGCATAGCCCTGAACTACCTCTGTACCTCTGGTTGTTCTGAATTTCTGGTCTCCCTACCTCCACTTCTACAATGTTAGAATCACAGCAATGCACCAACATGCCCAATACTAATAAAAGTCAGTCCATAAATAGAGTCAGTATAGTCTTCAGATATTCATTAGGATCATCTGAGATAATTGCTATGAATCCAGTCCCCACATGCCATAAGGGGTCTACTGCATTAGAATTTCCATAAGTAGAGACAAGAAATCTGTATTTCATCAAAAGCACAGAACAAAAATTTATGTGTACCTTAAGAATTTCAATCTATTATTAAGAAACATTTTCCCAGAGTCCTAAAAAGTAATGAATCATATCTACAAATTAACATAACACAATGTATATGAATTAAACCTTCTAAATATTACTAGATAGATTGGAATAAATAGATTGGAATTATCCCAAGAGTAATAAATGAACTCTCTTAGCAAAAGATGATATAACATCTTCTTTAAGGTGTGACTGTAGCCAAGATTATTGTTTGTTCAAAGCCAGTTTTATCCAAAATCATAAATTACTGTGTTTACTCTATTATGACACTTAACATTATAGCAGCAATAAATGAGTCATTTACTTACCTCTCAGGCATATTGGAGACCTTTTATATTTAATGCCCAGAATTGTGAAATTCAAAATATAATCATTTTAAACTGCTGTTGAATTATAGGTTCAAATATCTGACTCTGAAACGTAAAGTCTGAGAACTGAGTAATTTTTGTCTACACTCTGTTAGAATGATGTTTCCTAAGAGTATGGAAGTAGAGTTCCTGATTCCTAGCCTGAAGAAATGTTACAGCATGTGAAGAAAAATCAGGTAAGAAACATTAAAAGTCCCAAATATTACCCATTACAAAGAATACTATAAAACAGTTTCTTTCCACAAATTTAGACAAGATAATACATTAATTCACATACATTAAGAATTTTGTGATCATTTAGTAATGAATATGTTCACTCACATTTTACCCTGTAATACATTCTTTTGCAAGTATACAAATATATGAACTGACTCAATTAATTAATTTGAGAAATGGGTCTAGGAGGAGTAAGACCGTAAAGAATTTGCATCCAGATCAGAGACATTTGTGCTCAGCGTTCTCATCCAGACATTTTTCTGGGAACAAATAGTTCGGTTTAGTAGATATACAAGGCACCAGGAGGCAAGAAGCTGAAATATTTTCTTCAAAATTCTGATGGTAAAAACTGGGAAGGGATAAATATTAAGCAAAGCTGATCTTTTTCAAATCCCTGCCAGTAACGCATGGATGCTGCTGTTGCAGCTCTACCTTTAAATGTGGATTTCCTTACGCTTTTGAAACAAATGAAGCAATTTACAAAACTCAAACTGTGGAAAGAATGTTCAAAACAAAATATTAATTTAAAAGGACAAAGACATCATCTTGCAACTGCATCCATTCCATCATCTACCTTTATTAGATTTTACTCTGTATTTTACACAATAAAATCTTATTTATTTTACATATAAAACCCACAAAAGAAGCACAGTTTCTATCATTGCATAAATGGAGATTCACACACTGAAGGATGCTGTTATTTCATTAGAGAAATGAAAATCAAAAGCAAACCATGATGACACATCATTTCACCTAGTAGAATGGCTAAACACAAAAAGAAAGAAAGATAGATAACAAGTTTTGGCAAGAATGTAAGGGAATGAAAGCTATTGTATATTGCTTGTAGAGATATATAAATGGTGCAGTTGTTGTAATAAACAGATCCATGGTTCCTCTTGAATGTAAAGATAGAATAATCACAGCTTGCAGTGAAAGTAAGCATAGAATGATCATATTGTTCATTAATCTTACTTATGACATAGTCCTATGTCCCAAATAAATGAAGATATGTCACAGACTTGCCAGAGTTCGCCACAGCATTCTTTACCATTATTGAAAGTTGAGAGCAATCTATAATCACTAACAGATCAATGTAAACACAAAATGTGGTGTGCACATCAAAAGACATGCATCTTTAAAAAGTTCTTAATATACTACAAATGAATGATCCTTAAAGTTGTTACCTGAAGTGAAATAGGAGCAACACAGAATGCAAAGAGCGTCCTCTTTCTACAGAAGGCAAATCACAGAGGCAGAAGGAGATGAAAGCTTATCAGAGTTCAGGCTGTGAGAAATGAAAGTTATTATTTAATGAATATGGAGTCTTTGTTTGAGGTGTTGAAAATATTTTTAAGTAGTGATGGTGATTTTACAAAGCTAAGAATGCCAGTGAGTTTCTATGCATTTTTATCAACAACATGGGTTGGAGAGGGTCTTCAGTGGGTTAAAGACGCTCTAAGGTGAGTGGCTGATGGTCTGAGTCCCCAGGCTCTATATAAAGCTGGGCAAATCTGTCTTTACCATTGATGTTATTAAGGAGGTCAGCAAAGGTCGACCCTGAGGGTTCAATGGCAACAAGTGTAGGGAAAACAAAGGTAGAGGATGATAATTGTAGAATGACCTCCAAGATATACAGCCACAACCTTCATCAAATCAACTGTGCCTGTTTGCAAAAGACTATTAGAAACAGGCATGTGTATCATTAACATTTATTCTTTCAGAGAATGAGGAGTAAGAATGTTACTGGACCCTCACCTGATAGTTCATACACTCTTCAGAGCCATTTGTAAACAATTCTTCCTTAAGTACATATGGCCTTAGGGTCAACACAGGTGCTAGAGTGTAGAGACTTTGGCAGATTATCTAACAGAACTCCATCTACCCAGCTATAAGTAACCGACCAGATTTTCCAGTGTGAGACTGATTTGGGGTTTCCCACAGCATTGTTCCCCTCACTGATACTCTCTAGTCAACTCTAAAATCGTTGGTTCTTGGAGACTGTCTCAGGTGACTTCTAGGCCAAGATCCAGCTCTTCACATCAGTCACCACCACACACCTACTCCATCTATGAACTCTGGACTTCAGGGAGGAGCTGGTGCTGAAGAACCAGATCCAGGATAATGTCATTGCCACTGAAGATAAAATCCTGAAAAATGGCTGGATCGAAGACCTGAGCAGCAATGGTCCAGTATTTATGGGTCTTCAGAAACCAGATCCCTAGAGCCAGACCAATGACTTGTAACAGTATTTGCATATAGAATCATTTGGGAAAAAATACACTGTGTGAGGTGCTGTAATTTCCAGTGCCACTATAATTAGAATTATTTTCTAATGCTTTGAAGAGAGGCTGAATCATGTCAAAGCCTGAGACCCAAGCTGCTGCTGAAGGCCATGTTGATATGCATAGCCTATACTGCCATCTGAGGTCATATTAATGTCCATGCACCAGGGTGCCGCTGGGTCTTATGGCTGGGTCCATGATCCTGCTGATATGTATGTGGCCCATGTAACCTGTGTTACCACTGAAGGCCATGTGGATGTCTGTGGTCTGTGTTGCTATTTGAAACCATGTTGATATTTTGGGCTGTGCTGCCACTGGGGGCCTTGTTGATGTCTATGGTCCATATTGCTAATGAGGGCCATGTTGAGGTGTGTAGTCCTGCGGCAGCCAGTGGCCAAGTTGATATCCATCCCATGTAAACACTGAAAGCCATGGGGATGTCTGTG